>JAZHYW010016270.1:0-197125 GCA_037355805.1 Ixodes ricinus
CCGTCATTCGTGATCTTGGAATTTTTGTTGATTCATCTTTAAATTTTAATAATAATCATGCTTCAACTATATGTAATGCCTCCTCTTAGGAATCTTGAAGTGATATTTCGCTCTTACGAGGAAATTTTTTTCTCCTGGATTGTCTCGTGCGTTTGTTTTGCTGCCTAGTGTATACAAAGCCGGAGTTTGCTTCAATTGTTTGGAATTGTAACAACCACACTGCGTCATGCTCTTATTGAGCGTGTTCAAAAACGCCTCAGTAGGCACAATCTATGATAGGCATGAAGGGGAAGTGTTACTACAATTATAATGTACTACGTAAGAAACTAGGGCTGGCGCAACCTTTGCTGGATAGAAGGCGTTTACATGATTTTATGTTTTTCTATAAGGTTGTAAACGGAAGTGTTGATTAATCGCTTTTGTTAAGTACTGTTTGTTTCCGTGTTCCCTTGCAGGTCGAGTTTCAGAGCCTCGTTCAACCCCGGACTTTATATGATACGTCTCCCTTAACTAGAATGCAGCTGGAATTTCTAACAGGCTTGACCTACCTTCTATAGACATTTTTAGTGACGTGACAACTTTTCTACGTACACTGAAGTCGATCATTTGTGCATATAATATTTAATCTAAGTGGCCGTCTAAATTTGATTTCCAATGACGAACTGTGTACCACTATTTAGGCCATGTGCTGTTTGTAGAACACAACAAAAATAAAGATTAATATAGTTCAAGTCTCTACTTGCTAAATATAACATATTAAAGGCCAAACAAGTATATTGATTTAATTTGTTTCAACTTTTGTAAAGATCAGGCCTCTGGACACTTCGGCCAGTCAATGTGGCGCCGTATTACACATTTCGGCGGACTACGGGAATTTTTGTCAACCGAATAATAGGCGGTTACGGTTCTCAACTGCATGGAAAGCACTATCAAGATTGCGTGTCCGTTGTTTCAAATTCTAGATTCTATTTCAGGAATATATATTTTGATTTTGAAATCATATTTACGTAGGTTATTAGCACTCTTTTATTGCATTATTTATGGATTTGGGGAATTTGGGGATTTTAAAACATCAAATTTTTCTACTTCTGTCACAAAATGGTGTAATTATTTTTTACTATATTATTGCTAGTAGCAGTGACTTCAACAATCTTGTTTTTTGCGCCTATTGCACTAGAAAATATTTTATTATATCTCACATTGCTTCCAATTTATGCTGTCATATCTGTACACTGCTTTAATTGTAGCTTTTAAGCTCATTTTTTATTATTTTCTTTTTTACTCACATCTTTTTGTCGTTCTTGTCTTTTTGTGGATTTAATTTCATTTTGTTTTGCATATTAGATTCATGCTCATATAATTTACATTATCGTTTTTTTGTGGTTTTTACGCGCATTTTTCGCATATTTGTTTTACACTATTTTCTGTTTCATTGTAGTTCTTTGTATTTTGTTTATTTACGTGCACTACGTTTTTATAGATTAATTTTATGCCCTTTTCTCTGTTATGGTATAGTGTTTTGTGGTATTTAAAACTGTTTTTGAAGACTCGTTTTATACAAATTTTTTTATCATTACTATGGCACATTTTTATTCACACTGCTGTATTTAACCTAGATGGCTGAACTTATATATTCAAGGATAAAATAAATATGTATGTGTTTGTGTGCCCACGTGTGTAGAATAGGTTTGTATATACATATGTGTTTATGTCGTACCACTTGGTCAAAGTTTGAGGAGCGTCGCAGCGCGTGAAGCTGACAACTGGCAGCATTTTTCCCGGCCCTTCGTTACATATGTACCATTTGTACTGAAAAAAAAAAGTTACTGAGCAAAACATGCATCGAACAATGTAAACTCCTCCAAACATCATATTATTTAGAAGTCGACACCTCCAAACAGAAGCATGTTTCAGAATGGCTGATAGCGAAATAAGTGTCGCGCGGCAGAAACATATTGCCCTTTATTACCTAACGAAATGCGCTACACATTTCGCATTTCGTTAGGTAATAAAAAATATATTCTCGGGGGCGATGTGTGTGAGTTTATTATTCGTTCCAAGAGAGTCCTCTAGAAGCGTATGGGGACATAGTGGTGGTACGGTATTTGGAATTCCTGAAATAATAATTATCAAGATATTTTGGATGCACTGAATTGTAGAATATTGACGTTTCCTTCATGTTCCTTTGCGGTCATAAGCCGGCGTCGAAGCGCCATGCAGCTCAGTATACTGCTCGGTCAGTACACTGGCCCGCGGTATGATTCTCACTATTAAATAACTTAGAGTTTGTAGCTTCCAAATAACTGAATCTAATTAATTATACTTTTCTAATTGCTATTGTGAATATGACTGCTTTATAATTATAATTCATATCATATAATATCCCCACTGTGATTCATATATTGCGTGACAGCTGAATGGCACACAGACCTGAGAGACACTCGGAGTTCCCCTCGGATATTTCTTAGGAATTAAATTTAATCAAGAAAACACTCGACTTTTTTGGGCGCCTGTCCTAAGGGGAACTTTTACCCGACATATTTCAGCCACTGTTCAGCTGTGGCAAACCTGGTAACTATGGCCGCACATTTATGGGCAGAGTACTCGAATGGTGAAGTTCCTCATTGATAATAACCCTTCAGCCATGATGTGTTATGGGACCCTCTCAGGCCTTTAAACGCCTACATCCCTTCACTGCTCAAGACGTTCAGACCCTTCAGCCTTTCCGAACCCCCGCGGCCTTTCAACTCCTTAGAAGCCCAAATGGCTGTGATCCATATACCAAAATTTCAGGCGTTTAAAACGTCATTGGAAGTTTATTTTATGCATTTAGCTTTACATGCATGATGACTCAGATAGACAATAAAACCGACGCGCACTGAAAGCTGGGTGCCAGCTCTAGGCAGAATCGATGAGGGAAAATAGAGGCAGCCGAGGTCTCTGTCGCCAAAATATCTTTGGATCTACTCACAATATCCCAGGGTAAATTCCTAAGGTGTACGGTAGTTGAGCTCTTAAAACCAAGCGGGCAAACACGGCATACGCACGCACGCACGCACGCACGCACGCACGCACGCACGCACGCACGCACGCACGCACGCACGCACGCACGCACGCACGCACGCACGCACGCACGCACGCACGCACGCACGCACGCACGCACGCACGCACGTACGAATGCTGTCACCTCCACGTTTAGCGAAAACAACGAACGCGAAACCAACATCTGTCACCGTTAGATAAATCCTGAGCACGGGCACTGTGTCGTTCCTGGCGTCGTCGTGGTGGCATCCTTGACGTCTTTTTCACTCCTCTCTGTATGAACTTCTGAAGCCTGACGGACAAATAGATGCAAGAAACGGGGCACTGAGAGACATTATCTTATGTTTGCACACTGAGCTGCTTCAGGAGATGTATCAAAGCGTGGCACGGGAAGCCGACACAGAGCGATCGTTCGTTTAGGCCTTCCAATACAAAACGGGCAAGCGGCTTCTCCAACGCATATATCCCGAAGGGTCACCTGATCTATATCACAGACTCGTATAAACTATCTTGTTATTGCAAGGTGTTTTCCCGGAAAAGATTGGCACATACCCTACAAGCCTATCATAAAAACTATGACTGACCTCTCGCACCCTTCAAAAATTCTTGGAGAGTACAACAGGCCTCTTGAAAAGCTTCAAAGAACCTTTAAAACTCTGAGAATGTATTGAACGGTGCGTCAATACCTTGCAGAAATCCTGGTGCGCCCCACAGACGGATTTTGTTAAGGGATTGCTCAGAGAGTGAATTATGACACGGTCTTATAAGACGTAATTATTCTGCTAGAGAGCTGTAAGGTTCCACTAATATCAGAGGGTTGTCGGCATGCCTTCTTGGTTAGGTCCGCTTTACAGACCGTCGATAACAATTAAATAACAATATAAGGGAAACGCTAAGCCACTATGAGAGCCGTTTTTGTAAACATTAGTCAAACATATTTGTAAACATTGTTTATTTAATCATAATGACTGGATTCAGATTTAAATTAAGGAAAATAATCTAATATTATTACCACAGTGACAACATTGAAGCAATCAAATTAGAGTAATATCAGCTGGAACAGATTCTTTCATTTTATTTGATTCCGGCATGCCTAATGAGTGAGAATTTGGCAGGTTTCTACTAAACGAAGTCTATCGTTTTAAAATAGCTAAACAATACAGTTCGTAAAAAAAAACATGGCGATTTGGTTTTTTACGTATTGTGAAGAGATTTACGCACCATCTATGAGCATCGCGGTCTCCGTTCACTCTAAGAAAAGGGGTGTATATGGGCACACCCCTTGTCCCATATGTAACACCCCAAAACAACAATTCGACGTTCAGTCCACAGACGTCGAACTGACGATACCAACTTTCAAGAGCGACTTGATAGTCGACCGATACAACTTATTAAAATAGCTAATGTACGCATTAAAGGCTGGAGGAAGATTATGAAGATTTTTGTTTTTTGGCCATGCTGCAAAACATCAGTGTTTTTGTTTTTTCTAGTCTTTGATACGCACATTAGCTACTTAATACGTTATGTCTAACAGCTATCAAGCCGCTCGTCAAAGTTGGTATCGCCAGCTCGACGTCAGTGGACTGCACGTCGAAATGTAGTTTTGGGGTGTTACATATGCGACAAGGGGTGTACCCATATCACCCCCTATTTCCGAGAATGTTGGGTTGCGTGACCCCATGGGCAGCACGGGCCACTTCAAATATAAACATTTTTGAGACTGGATGCCGAGTCCCCGTCTTCCTCACACTGTTTAGTGGAGGTCTTTTGTTCGAAATTCAGTTCGAAACTGAATTTTGCCCGTGACTTTTATAATAGCCTTTAGAGCCTTTGGCATAAATAGAGGCTCTTCACCGGCAGCTAAGCGGAAGAGTATTTTTTTATCAGCGTCTGTCAATGCGTTGAACGACACTTTAATGGCTACATCAAAAAACAGTTTTCTGCGCTTACTAAGAAGTAATGAAAATGGAATATTCAAGAAGTTCGCCATCATTGCAAATGTATGCGCAACTTTTTTTCGTTGTGATAAAGGTACGTTCGGCTGTGGAGATTGAACGGACTAAATACTGCATCCAATACTATATAATTTTTTTTATGGTTTCATTTGTTTCTTCGAGTAGAAGAAAACGTGAACTCTTTAAGCGTCGTATCTATTTGTTTATTTATTTCATGTTTACCAGCATTGCTAGAGGCATTATTACAGGGGGCTACAATATCGTTACAGAAAATACTGATAATGTTTATCTGCATAAATTATGGAAAAAAAGAACTAGCTGGCATACATATATGTTTGTTTATTTATTTCAACACAATCAGTCAAAAACTCCCATAAAAATACCTTTGAACTATACTTTTCACCATTCAACAGGAGATAACACGCGAGATATGCAATTCCCTCGTAACCCTGAGGTTATTTGAAATAAATAAATGAATAAACAAAGATATGCGAACAAAGCGCCATTTATTACTATTGAGTAACCGGTTTTGTGTCATCGACACCGGAGGCTAAAGTTTTAAGCGTTCCGAATGAATAAAGAAGTTTGTTGCGTAAATATTAAATGATGCGAATGTATGAGCAAATATTTCGAAAGCGAGACGACGAAACGCAACTCTCTTAGGTCTGAATCAACTCAAGCATTATCTAACATCAGAAGTGTCTTGCAACATTTAAACAGAAATGAAACAAAAGAAATTGCCTTGATTTTTCCTGACGGTTTGCTTTTCCACTATTTTTTTTATAAAAAGTATTTATCTTTGATTTTTAATACATGCGGATAAAAACAATTTAAAAAGCAGATGCTTTTTGTTTTTTAAACGAGTAAATATGTGCGGCTTAACTCATCCCTCACTACGCAATTCGATTTTGTGCTTTTTGATGTCTCTCGAAGGACGACTACGAAAATGCGGAGTAAATAATGCTTCATTTTACTTGAAGTGCGAGCGCAGCAGAAGCCACAAGAGCGAAATCCAGGCACTCAGCGTACCTGCCGAGCACGCGCGCTTGTGCTGTGCTCGGCAGTGCTGTGCAAGTAACGTCTAGGGCAACATGATCGCGCTTTTAGCTTGTGTTTCGCTCGCTGGGGGTATTCACTATGGGGGGTATTGCACTGACGTGATATCGGCCACCATTTTATTGTCATGAGCTGTCAAATAAAATGCTTAAGTGCTTAGTGCAAACAAGCATTAGCGCCTCATCACGCTGACGTCGGATAACAAAATGATGGTTAACGCCATTCTGAATACTCCCTACAGGCCGGTTCTAGAGTAGCACAGCGCGCATCCCGACGTATCGAGACCCGCGGAACGCGCCGCTCCCCACGAGCCCGCTGGTCCCCACTGAGTGTGGAACCCGGAGAACCGATTCCCGAGCCTCACGGCCCACCCGCTAGGGGCAAAGTCGGCGCTGGCGTCGCGCAGCGCCGCACCAGCGCCGAGGCCGCGTCGATCGCCTCGGCGCAAACATTTGAGGGGAGCGCTAAAAGCTTCGGCCCCGAGTCCCAACTCAGTCAGTGGAAAAGAGCGCGAGTCAGGGGGCCACGCCGACAGAATCGGGCAGCTCGCATTCGCCGCGGGCTTCGAGCCGCTGACTCTCCGGTCGCCTCTGCTTTTCGTCGACCTTTCACCCCAATCTTATCGCTAAAGTTGTTGGCCGGTTACAACGAAGGAGGACCAACCCACGGGACAGCGAAAGGCTTCTTGTCAACTCCGTGCGTGCCCTGTTGGTGTCACGCGGTGCGCTGCTGGACAACCCCCCATGCGAACCCACAGTCGCATGGGGACAGGCTGAGCGGGCCAGCTTCCTCGTTCTCTTCCGACCCAACGGGACATGAGTGGAAGAGGACGCGAAGGAACACGCAGCGGCAGTCCCCGTCCTGTTGTGCGTGTGATGTGATTCCGGAAGAAGCAGACTCCGGTGGTTGATTTTTTCTTTCTTTGCGCTGTGGTTTTTACTTTTTTTATTGTTGGTGCGGGTGGTCCTTGGTCCGAGGGCACTTGCGTGCGCGACTTGCGCTTGCGTGGATATGCCGACGTCGTCCCTGATCTGCTGGTGGACGGTGCTCGCAGCCGCCACGCGTCTTCTCCTCGAACATGTGTCGCTGGCGGGATCCGTCGAGGGAATCATAGGTACGTTGATCTCCACGCTGGGCTCATGTCGCGTGCCCGTTGCGTTTGTGGTGCTAAGGACAGCATTTGGGTTCGCACAAATTGTTGAAACATCGTTGACTTTCTGTGTATGTTAAGCAAAAAATAAATATGAAACGAGCGGCTTAAAAAAGTAAAAATAAATAAACGACGCTATAAGGAAACAACGGGAATATGCGTTGTTAGATAGCTTACTGGGATTGGCAAGGTCTGCTCTGGCAGATACATAAAGAAAGGAACCCTTGAACATCCGGCGACTTCGACAGCAAGCCCTTTCAGGACACCTTCCCATACACTGTAGGTGGCGCACTTGTTTCGCGTCATTTCACGACATTGATGTCCTGGTGAGATACGAAGAATGCACTCCAGGGGTAACTCATCAATCCTTTGTAATTTAAACCAGAGAAGATTGTTTGATTTAAAGTCTTTATTTATTTAATGAAGTAGTTCAACTGCCTACGGCTGTTTTTTTTTTTTTTTTTTTTTGAGACAGGATAGATTGGGGTTGCGTGCGGTAGGGAGGAAAAATTGCTATAATTATGATTTCGATGTCGTAATAGGCAAATCATGGACCAGGGAGTCCTTAATATAATGACGTGTCAGAGAATTCAATATTTGTTTCCGGGGCTGTGCTTGTTCCTTGCCCTTGGGGAGGATTCAGTATTACAGCTGCTTTGATATTGTCTCGCTTCATAGTGGGCCCCACGCACCTAGGCTAAACTTTTCTTGGCCTTACCAGTTCCAGAACATACGTGTCGTCGTCAATAACCTTGCTTAAATGTATGCCTTACGCACACAATGAAAGTCCTCCTTTGAGCCTTCCTTTTAACTAAATTTCTTTTGAATGCCTCTTTCAGGCTTCTTTAGACATATTACGATCTGAGTTTGAATTCCTGAAAGAGGCTCGTGTCTACTTCAACATGGCAAGCCTTTTCTCTTTGTCGCCATATACCTATTTTTTTCTATAAACATATGCATAAATTTGCCTTGTCGTGAATCCGTCTATTTTTGTTCTTGTGTTTCTTTTGGTCCTGCTTTGACGTACATAGTTCTAGTTTATTTTAAACTTTCCTGCTTTGTTAATTTTTGTTCATGAAGACTGAAATTAGCTTACTATATTAGGAGGACCACTTCGTTGGTCATCTTACTTTTATATTAGTCTTTTACAGAATACTACCTTACACTACAACGAACTTGTGGACATGACATTATGTTCAAAAGAAAATCGTTCAGACTAGTTTGTTATATCATCACGCTTGGTGATGTAAACATCCAAGGTTTATGTTAACGTACGGTCTACCGGTAAGGTTTCCTTTATTCCAAAATTATAGCTGCTTCATTTCTAATAACGCAACAAAACACTGATTTAATGGTTTCTGAGGGTGGACTAATATTTGCTGCAAAAAATCAACACCAAACAATTTTTCCACTTCTAGGCTCAACTTCCGAGTTTCTTGAGAAGGTCAGCCTTCCGTTAAAATTAAATGCAAAAGAAGTGCCATAAAATTATTGGCTTAAAATGTGATAGGAAAATCAACTTACATAATGAACAGAAAGGATATGTTCCAAATGCCTCACAACTATTAGTGCGGTTTAGAACTCATTGTAATAACCACTTACGCCTTTTATTTGAATTCAGATAGACCTTTTCGGAGCTCCGATGTTTACGCCATTCAAGACGAGAGCGTGGCTGCTTCTTAAAATTGTTCGTCGTTTGGATGCCTCTTTGGAATGTGCACATTATGAATGACATCTATATAGTTTTGGATGATAAATACGTTTGTAGGGTTAGGAAACGCCCGCTAGCCGGAACAACGCTCGGGAGAAGAGGACCGTTTTCTTATGCATATGAAGAAGAATTATGAAATTCTTTCCTACGCCTTTGATGTCGCAACTGCATTAGAATAGAGGAACCGATAGTATGTGGAGAAGTGATCTTGAGCAAGAGACTTGGCATGTGATGTATGACACTGTGGGCAGTTGACTGAATACGCCACAGAATTGCAAATTATTATGGTGATATCTGTCTTCAACGTCGCGACCTTTTCGAATATTCCTTTCAGCGTACACAATTCTAAAAATTCTAGTTATGCAATCTTCAAACCTTTCTAGACTCCAGATACCAGTGTTACTCTGAGATGTTGAATATTTTCTGCAATAAATGGCAAATACAAAAAGCATGAAATGTTTTTTAACACTACCCCCAATGCCGAAATTTGGTCCGTTCGTCCATCCGCTCGTCTATGCATTTTCTTCTAAATTTAGAGGAGAAATTGATATCACTAGACCTCTACGCGAATTCAGTTTCTCAGCTAAATTTAGCGGGAAAACTGATGTCACGTGACCTGACGTCACGGGACATACTGACCAATTCGGTTTTCCCGCTAAATTTTGCGGAACAAAATGGCGCCACGTGACCTTTTCACCAATTCAGTTTAACCGCTATTTTTGGCTGAAAGTGGCGTCACGTGACGTCACCTGACGTCATGTAGCCTATACACCTTGGGGAAATTTACGGCGCGTGACCTATACGTCAACTAAGTTTCCCAGCTAGATTTAGCTGGAAAATTCACATCACGTGATTTAAAATCCAATTCAGTTAACTGTTAAATTTAGCGGAAAAATTGATGTCTTGTGACCTAGACACCAATCCAGTTTCCCCGCTAAATTTAGCGGGGAAAATCGACCTCACTTGACCTGGCGTCACGTGATTTATACCACCATTCAGTTTCTCGGATAAATTTAGCGGGAAAATATACTTCACATGACGCGCCATTTTCCTCACGAATTCCAATGATGCATTTTATGTATTAAAGGACCTTAAAGAAAAAGATCGCTGTAACATTTTTGTTAAAATTTTTTTATATAATTTACAAACTAAAAAGTCTATATTCTTCATTCGGCGAGCTATAAACTTTAATTTCACATAAAGCTTTAAATTCAAAATGCAACCTGACTAAACAACTAAAATTCCCAGATTTTTGTTTTATGCTCCTTGGTGTGTTTGATGAAGCTGCATTGAAATTTAGAATCAAAACTTGTCGAATACTTTAATAGTGGCTGCAAGTTTTCCTCTACAACCTACATGAATAACGCAAAATAAATAAATTAATGTCTACACAGCATTGTTATGTTTTTAGAACAAAGAATATCTTGCACTTTACTGAGAAGGCACACTTGCGGTTATAACTTATTTCTAGAGGCACTATGTTTGGTATTGTGAAAATGTGAAGTTAGAAGTAACTTTATTTCACTCTTGTAGGTTACCAATGTACCGCACGTCAATTACCTTCATAGAAAGAGGAGAGTTCCTTCCGCCGAAAAATAAGCATAATATGTTTGCGTGGCCCACTTTTGTTTATTACTGGTATTAAATAACAAAACAACAACAAACAAAAAACAGAGAGTCCTTTATGTATGAAGGCGATTCAGAATTTTGTGAATTAAAAATTAAATGGCAATCTTGGGAATCGTGACTAGCGCGCTCTCATCAAATGTATCTGTAAAAAAGCAAGTATCCGTAAAGAAGCAAGAATAGGATGGATTGAATTTGGTGCTCACTAAACTTGTAAAAAGAAATAGTGCGATTTCATAAATAAAAATGACAACCTCTGAGCCGTCCCATTGCAATCTTTGATATCCCCACTCCCGTGAGCTACATTTTGAGCAAAAAGCTCCTGCTCGTAAATAACTAAAAACAAAAAAAAAAACTAATGTGGACGCGTAGTGTGTTGGTAAGAGATATCTAATTTTGTAAAATGCTTCATCGAGTTAGAGTGATTACAATATTCCACAAAATTTCATGGTTTCATGCATACTCAATCTCCGACGAACTTGGCAAAAAAAAAGAAAAAAAGAAACAAGAGTAATAAAAATCATTTTAATCTACACAAGGTTTAGATATCTTCTCCACGTAATCACACCGATCAGATTTAGGCGATCCTCGTGATGCGATACACGCTTTTAGGTACCCTCCTCATAGAAGGTTGCCGCTTTGGTTCTCAGTCATTGAGTTGTGCACCATAAAAGGCCTTCAGTTTCCCCGGAAGTAGAATGTTTAAAAAGGAACCTGCATAAAAATTTAGGCAGTACAAAAATACAGTCCTTGATAATGGAGGATAAAGAAGAACAGTATGTAGCAACCAACGGTGATGTCACACGCATCATGCAATAACTGAGAACTCAGATGAAAAACTCGCTCCTGTAGATCGTTCGAAAGCTTTTGTGACGTCCTCAAAATTGTCCTGAATCAGCGCGAAAATTGTGTGAATAAGTTGCTACACTGTACCTTAATTATACGCATAGTAAAATTATGTTGATCAATCTTTTTTTAGTTAATCGGAATAGGAAAAATATAGCGTTTATAGTTTGGAAGAGGTATTATCTTTGATATGAATATTGCACTGCATTGTGTTAACTGCATTGTGTTACAGAAGCCTAATTTGATAATTCTACATTCCTTCCTATTTTGTGTAAAATATGCGTCGGTTTTTAGTCATCAGTATTGCGGGACGCGTCTCTTTCATATAGTTGATATTTCGCGCGCCTTAGTAAATGCGTTATTACCTATGTTGCATGAATGAAGACGAACGGCATTTTTGTGTTGGATTAAAGAATCCGCCTGAAACTAACTTGCCCGTCTGCTTTAATATATCGTAACGTTGAATATTTTTATATAAATACTTTATGATCTTTGTGTTTTATATTTTGATGCTTTGTGTGGTAAAGTAAAATATTTAAAAAAATATAAAATAATTTTTGATAACCTAGATTTTGAACGAACAGCGGGTCTGCCTAAAATACACAATTCCGCTTTAAAAGTCAAAACAAATACCTATAGTGAGGATTCGTTGGGAGGTTCTTTTCAGGAACACAATGTTTCCTCTGAGCAAAGTCTCTACCATCTACATTCTATAAATTTTGAATAATGAAAATCCGGGATGACTAGCATTCAAAAGACCACTATTTTAATCAAATATATTAATACATTGTATATTATGCATTTTGAATTTGATTTGAAATTAGAGGCCATATGTGTGGATTGCACCCAAATATAAAAAAATATGTTCCAAATATAATTTCAACTACATAACACTTCGTGCCCTCTTCATGATGTGATGCCTCTTGCCATTATCCAATAAATACTTTAAAAATAAAAGAGGGAACAAACAGAAAGCACGATACAACGATTAGCTTTTTGTTTTAGTGCTGACTTTAAGTTGCATCAGATACTGCTTCCATAGTTTTGCCAAAGGGCTATGACCAGGTCGTTTTGCTTCCGAGGTAGTGGGACGGGTTAGAAAAATTAACTTCTTGTTTTACACTTTGTCCTGTTCGAAGACACTGAAGTTAATAAAACACTACCTTCGGAAATCTCATATTTTTGCGGGTGGACATTTTTTTTAGTTATATAACAAAATAGTATGTTGTGTATCTCTTATTAAGCAACTAAAATATTTTGTTTGAAGCTCCATTCTTGTCATCTAGTTTCTCACCTTCTTATCTTACGCACCTCGTGAGTTTAAAAAAAAATAGTCACAACCAGCTTTGTCTTGCATCAATACTTATAGCAACCCTGCATTGAACAACACACAAACAGATACAGTTCAAAACGAGTCCTCTATGCTGTAACAAGATTACTTACGTGTGTTAATTTATTACCGGCAACCATGCCTTCTTTCGGTGTCATTGGTATCAGTGGAATTATCTATAATCGTCAGGAAATCGGTAAGCTATTGTTTTCTTAGGGCGCCTACCACTCTCTGTTTACATTAACTTACGGGTTCGCTCCGCCTAATATCAGCGCACGCTGCCTACCAGGGACAGCTAAATAATTGGAGTCTTCGTCGAGCAGGTCACGAAGCAAACGGGAGCTTCTACGTCGAGCGTTATTTACAAGATCGCCGCTTCAGCTTTTGTGGAGCTCGGCAACTGCTGCGGGGGGAAGGAGCAGGGAATGGAGGCACCGGCGCCTTATGGTTCAGAACGATCCGGCTGCAAATAAAAGACGAGCGTTCGGCAACGGCCCACGCTGCCGCAAAAATAGATTAGCCGCTACCGATCGCGATCGATGATCTTAGCAGCTGTTGGCTTTTTCTTCCTCTCGTTCTCTGAAAGGTGAAGGTTTGAAAGCAACAGCAGCAAAACTCGGAATTACGGCGAAACGTTTCTTTGTTCGCTGATTAAGATTCTTTTAGGTAGGGTCAATAATAAGCTTACAGGGTGTTTGAGGAGGTTCGGTATATATGCTTTCCATGTTTTCAATTTGTTTATTCTCGCTCTTATCGCACCATGCTGGCGTCACATTGGCCATTCCCTGCGAGCGAACTGATATGAATTAATGGAGCACTTTGTTGCTAAACTGTTCCCCAGCCTACAGAAATTGAATGCCTGGTGCAGGCGGTTAGTCGTCTCTTACTATCAGTGTTGGTTCCGCTTATAGCACAATCCGGAGATGCAGCATTGAAGCGACCGTTAAAAAAGAACATCCCAGTGATTGCTATCCTTGCGATCAACATAACGGATGTAAAACTTTCATATTAAAAATAGCGCAAAAAAAAGGACAAGAAGTCGAAGAAGTACACAGGACAAGCGCTAACTGGCAACTAAAGTTTATTGTAGGCTCCTAACTTTACTCTCGACGTCCACGCGCGTAATCTCGTCTATACAAAGACGCGATGTACCGACCAGATCAGTAGATATAGCTCGCCCACCGCCTGTTCAAAAAGTTAGCGAAACAGCTACCTCACCCCGCCGCGAAACCCGAACGAGGAAAGGAAAAAGCGCCGTGCTCGCGCAAAAGCATCTCAACAAAAAACACTGCGCATTTTCCCTTCCTCATTCGGGTTGTGCGGCAGGGTGATGTAGCTGTTTTGCTAAATTTTTGAACAGGCGATGGGCGGGCTATATCTACTGATTTGGTAGTACGCCGTGCTTTTCTTGAGACAAGATTACGCGCGTGCATGGCCGATAGCAAAGATGAAAGCATTCAATTAACTTTATTTGCAAGTTTGCTTCTTCATCTTTTTGTCGTGTCATTTTTGCACTATTTTTTATATGAATGTAAATTACCAACTTGCACAGCAGACCAAGCTTTTACAAAGATGTAAAACATTATGGCAAATTGCTAGGCAATTGGGTTGCATACCTTTAACGTTTCAGCATCACAAACAGCAGCGAAACTCTCAGCCCCCAGACACCTGCGTTCACGGCGCTCTTCTTCCGATATTTTAATGCGTACGGTGTGTACACTTAATAGTGGTTCGTAGATTGAAGCGCTACTACCGCTAATTGGGCTGATAAACCCGGCGATCGTCCAGCACCTTCTATACTCTCGAGTTCCTCTCCCTCATTGCGCATGTGTGGTCGAGCTCCTTCTCGCCTACCTCACTCCTCTTCGACTTCCCCTCTGGTCACATGACCTTCCCGTTAACCAATCAGCGTCGAGCACCACACTTCATCATGTCCCACCCGTCAACCAATCTATGTTGAGTCTCGTGGATACGCTTTTATCAAGGATACGCTTTTGGGTTTCAAGAAATGCCGAACACCTTTCCGTAGAACGTTTCAGGTTTAAAAGTTACGTGACAGACGAATAGGTTTCTAACTCAAAAAAAGGTAATCTGCGTCAGTGCAATATACATTTTTTTAGCTGCAGGTATCAGCGCCAGTCGAATTTTTGTTGGGAAGCGCTACTGTGTCCTGTAATTTCACATGACTACCCTTTATAGAACATATTTGCTAGCAATTTAAGGGAAAGTTGGCGAACTGACTTGATAGCTTACGTGTACCTTTTTATTCATTCGTCTATTTCAGCTTAACGGGCCCTTCAAGGGCATTCCATAAGAGGGGTGTCATCAGTGTTACACAAAAACATGCCAAAGACAAACATTAAAAAATAAAACAGCATTATGCACTAAGGATCATATTCACGGCATTTTCCTCCTGATACCAAGAACACTACCCATATGTGTTCACTCTCTCACGGATTCGCGAAAGAGCCATCACCAGTATCTAGCGAAAATGCCTCAGAGGAAATAAGCAGTTGTAATAAGTATCCTATCCGATATTTCAGTGCCCTCAAACTGATTCCAATGTGGGGGCCAGAAAGCCCACCCACGAAAGGTCGATAACCAACGGAGGAGGGGCTATATTTTGGTATCTTAGGTAAAAGAATAGGAACTGGTATTTTATGTTTCAAAAGAGCCGACTCTGTCAGTGACACCCCGAGAATTTTCTAGAGAAGGAACCTCGAGCTCTCTAAGCTTTTCGTAAACTTGCCGTTTTGCCAGTGACATATTTAGATTTGATTTGCCTCTACGACTACCTTGGACAAACACCTGGCTTGATAACACGAATTAAATCTTCAGCGTACTGGCATTTTGTAATAGTGAAAACAGAGCACACCGTCTTTGCCCTGTCGCATAATTCACTGGGCTCAACAGACATGTAAAAAATTACATTTTCATATGACCGTTTTTGCCTTTCTGACGATTGTTATAACAGCATCAAAATAATATACTTATATTTATAAAGTATATTGACGGCTTCAAGCCCGAGCTTATTGCTTTAACATTTGCAATTGCTCGTGTCATGTGAGAGTTCGTGCAGTCGAGGTGCATCCTTGGTCGCAGATCTCGCCCTTGTAGCCTAGTACAGGTATTGTAGTACAGGTTATCTACACGAGAAAGAACCGGACGGAAAATATTTAGACAAATAAATATCCAGTCCCAAATCAAATAGAAAAGTGTAAACTGAATATCTTTTTTAGCCGAAATATATCGATTCTATGAAACCTACTTATGCCGCATATAGAGCCCTCGATGCATGAGACTAGATGCATCCAGTTCGCAGCTGCGGGCCGCGTCCCAAAGAGTCGCGTCCCGATTGTTGCCCGTGTGCTGCGTGTTTGAGACCCCTTGTGATATTCTAACTTTTGCTGGTCCCTTGGTATTTCGTCTAGTAGATAGCTCGGAATAATCAACAATACCGATGCCTCCGGGGACTTCGCGCATGCTTCGGAATGTTATACGGTAGGGCGTCTGATATCGTATTGTAGTGGTCAGTCCAATAAAGAAGACGGAGCACTCACGAGAGGCACACGAGCTATGGAACAGCATCTACGCCAGATGCTTTCAAATGGCGCTGTGCTTTATTTGTAAATTATTTTATTATTTGTACGGCGCGTTGCCGTACAAACAACTCTACATATCGTTGTCCAGTATTGTTATAGGAGCGCAAAAACGCTCCGCTAAAACCACCTGATATTCCAGTGCGTAGGTACATTATGTTCGATCAAATGCAACTGCTGAAACTCGCCATTCGCCGACGAACATCTGCAGATGCTTTGAATTTCTCGAACCACCCTGAGTGGTTGAGAAATTCAATATTGTAGCGTGTTTTTTTAAAATATATACTTGAACGTTACGCCTCTTTTCAGGAAATCAGCCCATTCGTCGTCCTGCTCAGAGAGCTCACGTATGGTAGTAAATGTTATTTATGGCGTTGGTTGGGTTTTAAAAGCACTTGAAGGATATCAAGCATGTGCACGCGCTCAAGATATCTGAGTTATATTTAAAGTCATAATGTTCTTGATGCTTCATCGTTCAGCATAGTTATTTGTACATTTTTGTCGTTGACTTCGTGCCTGATGTTATTTTTTTTAGTGATAATAACCACAAGGTACGTTTAGAAAACTAACCTACGTTTTCTTTGTGCATAAAGCAGGGCAAATACAATTTAATAACACGACCTCTAGCTCACTTTTCCACCCCATACTTGGTCGAATTTGCCCGTGACGTGATCCCGGTCCATTACGCGTTTTCTAGGACTCTTTAAAGCAGTAATTCTCAACCATGGATGTTTCGCGGACCCCTTGTGGATCGGCGGAGATGATGGAGGAACCCGTTCGTGGCGAGGCGAAGAGAAACGTATCGGTTAATTATGATAAGGATTTAATAAATGAACATAACCAAGGGCTGTGTGAAGTATAGTTGTTTTCTTTGAGATACACGAAAAAGCTCGCCCGAAAAACAGGAACATTTCTGCTTAATCTCAGAAAAGACACCTTTTATCCCCGGGTTTGACTGATGAGGCTGGACTTCGCGGAACCCCAGAATGCTTTCGGGGACCCCAAAAGGTCCGCGGACCCCCATTTGAGAACCACTGCTTTAAATGATTGCCGCTTTCCTCCTTTAATGTCCGCTTGCATTGAAGGAAAGGTGTAGGATGTTTTTAATATCTAATTCAACAAATACCGTAACATTTTTTGCTAAATCAGACTGAAGATTGTTTGGCCGCCGGGACAGGCGAGCAAGATAACGTAGTAAGAAATATCTCTTGTTTGTGCATTAGGTCTCCATGAGGCACACCATCTGAAGTTATTTATACTTTATTCATTAAAACATAGAAATATGCATCGTTGCGAGGAAGAAACTTGGTAGGATATCACGAGTGAGCATGGATCTTCAGGAGCATGTGCGAGTGCTATATTTATGTAGTCGTACCATGCCGTTCGGCTATATTTGTGGAGTCCTATCATGCACAAACTGTATTAGTTTAGTGGTATGCTGCATACAATATGTCTACTCTATACATCGGTTTTAGGGGAGAATGTACGACTAATGCCTCAAATATTAAACGCATTTTGCTCATTTTCTTGTATAAATTATGGGAAGCAGACTGATATTTTTTGCGAGTTTGTTTTTATGTGCAACGCTAACATATATATATATATATATATATATATATATATATATATATATATATATATATATATGTATATATATATATATGTATATATATATATATATATATATATATATATATATATATATATATATATATATATATATATATATATATATATATATATATATATATATATATATATATATATATTATGTGTCTCTAGTCCCTCGAACAAGGAATATTACCCAGTGACTGGAAGGTGGGGAAGGGGATCCCAATTCATAAAGGCTGCGATAAACACAATCCTATTAATTTCCGACCAATCTCTCTGACGAGCATCCCTTGCGAAATTCTTGAACACGTAATATATTCACATCTTGTTAATTTTCTTGGCTCCAACTCTTTTTTCAACATAGCTCAACATGGTTTTCGAAAATTTTATTCCTGTGATACTCCAACTACTAACATTAACTCATCACTCTTCACCTCACTCTAGACCGGGGTTCTACGACTGACTGCATATTCCTGGATTTCTCAAACGCTTTGGACAAGGTTCTCACCAGCTGCTTCTTCATAAACCTAGTAACCTTAACATAGATCCCAATGTCCTCACATAAATAAGATCATTCCTAACGAATAAATTCCAATTTGTTCAAACTATTGGCACTCAATTCTTCGCCCTCACCTGTTAACTCAGGTGTCCCTCAGGGCTCCGTACTCAGACCACTCTTATTTCTGATTAAATATCAAAGACCTTCCCATGCATGTTTCTTCCTCTATTAATCTATTCGCCGACGATTGTGTAATTTAGAAAGAGATAGTCAACGCACTGACATTTCTGCCCTTCAGGTTGATATTAACAACATCTGCAAATGGTGCTAAGAATCGCTCATGGAGCTTAACATCACTAAATGTACATCTATGAGAAGTATCTCGCCATAACAACCCTTGTCCTTCCTACTCTATCAACAATTCTACTCTAGTTTTCTATGTCCTCCTCTAAATAGCTCGGCATCCACTTAACCAACGACCTCTCCTGAAATATCCACATCCAATATGTCACTAACAACGCAAATAGACGTTTGGGCTTTCTAGACCTAACGTTTCGCTCAGCTCCCCTTTCGTTAAAACTTCTCCGTCGACCGTAGTTCGTCCTAAACTTTAATATGCAGCTTCTATCTGGAGCCCGGTATCACCCTTGCATCAGCTGTCGAATCTATTCAGAATCGTTCTGCCCGTTTCATACTTTCGAACTATCATCGTACAGCCAGTGTAACCTCTATGGAATCGTCCCTCTCGTGCCTGATCTCTCTTTCCGAAGAAAAATATCTTTTGTCTATGTTTATTTCACAAGATTTATTACTCTAACCCCGCTCTCACGTCAAGCATTTTTTCTAGAACCATCGTACATATCATCACGTAAGCAGACCATGACCTAAAGGTAGGGATTCCCCATTGCAGCTCCATCGCACTTTTGGCTCTTTCTACCCCCAGACCTCCGTTGATTGGACGCTCTCCCGCGCACATAGTGTCGATAACTAACACTGTTGATTCTAAAAATGTTATTACAAACTTTTTAACAGATGTTGCACGTAGCGCATGTTTCTTTGTGTAGCTTTGTTCTGCTTCACTCGCCAGGCCACTTTTGCATATGTTGGCCAACTCCCTCTGTAATGCCTTCGGGCCCTGAGGGAATGATCGATGAAATGGAAATGAAATATAGGTTATGCCTGTAAACGTAATTATATAAGTTGTCATTATATGTTTATATATAGCGCAAACAAATCGTGCTTCGTTTTTTGTTCATCTGTCAAACTTAAAGGACCGCCGATCATAACTCCCGGCACGATGAAAAGCGCTTTCAGTATGATCAATTTTATGGCTGCCGGTACCATTCCAAGTAAAATGGAAAAAAAGTGCTGAAGTCGCATTGGTTGTTAACTGTGTCGTACAGTGTACTCTTCGAGATTAAAATAATATGTTGGAGAATCGTGCACCCTGCGAAGCCTGATTTTTTTGTTCTTGTTTTACTTTATTTCTTTCAGAAGTGAAGCTAGCGCGAAAGGTTGTGATGACGTTTAAGCTGTATTCGAATTTACGTCTTGATCGACCGAAAAAATGGCGTGAATGTGTGCGCTTTTTTTTTTGTACAACCGGTTATTTTATTTTTTTGCGTTGACCGAAGCGTTTTTAGTAGTGAAAATAATTAAAGAATGATTAGTAAAAAGGTTCAATTGAGGTGTAGGCAAGCAGGCAATGAGATTCGTATTTCACGCGAATATGTTTTTTCTTCTCTAGCGAAGCTATGGCGTTGCGCAAAAAATATTTAGGCGCAGGAGCAATTTCTTTTTTGTTTAGAGTAATATGGCTGTTGCGGTAGCAGTTACGCTAAAAATTATTTTCTGGAACCAAAGAAAAGATTTCTGGAGCAACAACCATTAAAATATACGAACATCATTTTTTTAATGCACAAATGAAGGTGAGGCGGATAAAAAATTTCGAAAAGGTGGAGATCTCGATAATTTGGCAAATCGCATGACCGTATAGCATTTACCTAAATCATCCCCCCAAAAATGTTTTAAGCTCGCTGGTTCCCGTGGCTCGTAAGCGGTTGAAGCTCACGGGTAGGCCGGCGAGACGTGTTTCTTAAAGAAACATTCGTTCGAGTGAAATCTTTGCTAGGAAACTACGAATTAATGTGTAGACGAAGAAATATGGCTCATTCAACGTGATGGCTCAAATCATTGGGGTAACGGACCTAGATTCTAAATTAATGTCTGTCATTTGAAGTGGCGTGTACGAGACTGATATGCTGAACAAACGAACATTTATATGGTTTGGCATTTCGCACTGTCAGACTGCAGATATTACAAGTAATATCTGCAGTACTTACAAGTACCTGTTTAGGCGCGGCTTCGTCATATATTCCGATCACCAACCACTAGCTGCTCTTTTGGTTCACGGCAAGCCCGTTCCAGTGATGTAAGCTGCCCGAATCAGCTGCCCGCATGCAACGCTGGGTTTTATTGCTCGCGGCGTACGATTTTCGATGGGTGTATCGCAAAGGCAGCGATGTTTGGAAACGCTGAGGCACTTTCACGGTTCCCGCTAGTCAAAGCAAAATATGTCTCGGATTACGTATACTTCTTTTATTTCTTGATGAAGTGCCATTATCTATTGTCAAGATCCAGAAATGCACACGCACTGAGTGTGCTGTCAAGTGTGCTGATATATACGAGGCCAAGTTGGCCCGCACATGTAACGGACAGCGAGTTGACAGGGTACATTGTAAGGCGATATGAACTGTCGGTAGAACAGCAGTGTGTCAGGTGGGGAAATCGTGTGATACTTCTTCATATCTTGCGAAAACCAGTGCTTCATCTGTTGCGTAAAGGGCAGCTGGGAATGAGGCGCATAAAAGTTCTAGCCCCTAGCAATGTCTGGTGGCACCTGTTGACGCAAAATTCTTCACCCGGTGTACCACTAGAGACGTGGGGCTGGCCGACTCGGGTATGCAGCGAATCCACCTGGATTTTGCCTTAACGGGCAACTAGCGGGTTTTGGTGCATTGTGGACGCACACTCATACTAGTAGGTGGAGGTGTTTGTGATGATGTCAACAACCACGGACAAGACTATCGAAAGGCTGCGGAGTGTTTTCGCGTCGTATATGATTCCAAAAGAAGCGGTTACAGACACCGGGCCCCAGTTTACAGCAAATAGCTTATACTTTTTGCGGAAGAAGGAGTCCGTCATACCAGGACGCCACCGTACCACCCTGCTTCGAATGGGAGTGCCGAGCGATGGGTGCAGACAGTGAAACAAGACCCACTGTGCCAGCCTCTTCACGAGAGAACAGGCATCAAGAAGACCTTACAGCATTGGGTCGACCTGTTCCTCTTCAGGTATCGGAACACGCCTACCGCTACCACGGGGGAAACACCTGCTGAACTGTTCCTCTCGCGAAAGCCTCGCACACATCTGAGCCTTCTACAACCAAGCCTGGGGAGTCGCATGCACAAGCGGGTTTCCAAAGAGAAGAGGAAAGCGGACGAACGAAGAAGGTCGTGGAGACGGGTCGATGTGCAAGACAGCGTACTGGTATAAGATGTTCGTCCTGGTGACGCCAAGTGGTTGCCGGGCGTCATCGAACAGCCGCGCAGTGTATTCACCTACATGGTTTGTGTGGGACGGAACAACAGGTCAGTGAATGCAGACAATTTACGTCCCCGCTCTTCTGAAGATGCCAAAACTGTGCCTAGTGCGTTTCCTTGTTCGGTGTGAAGATAAATTGCAGACTCCGTACCGGAGGCATCAAGCACGAGGTCTTCCCTGCCAACGGCGGAGCACCCCAACCCTGCAGCACCACAGCCTGGGCCACCTGAAGAGGGTCCTTTGGATGAGTGGAATGCCAGATCCGCATAGCAGTCGCCGCCTTGAGCCTTCGCGTCACCTCAACAACAAGAAGCTCCGCGGCGCAGCACTTGTACTAAGATGCCCCCTGGTTGGTACAGACTGTAAATATTGTATAACGTAACTAACTGGAAAGGAATTTGGTGTCATGCCTACGCGCGTATGACGTCGCTAGCGTGACATGCCCTTGTCTCTATAAGAGCGCTGGGAGCACTCAGCTAGTTGTTCTCGATAGGGCCACGCTTACTGAATAAACATGCTGCGTTAGTCGCTCTGCCTCCTGCCTCGTCCACCTTGGCTACAACAGAAGATTCAGTATAATTTATACTTGCATGTTCAAAAACTGTATATAAAATAGCATTCAGAAGTTTGTTCTAGGTAAAAATTAAAAATAAAGGACACTATGAAAGGAAGGTTGCAAGGCCAACTAAAAATTACTTGCTCAATTTAATTACTTCTTTTTAAAACAATAGTTTATTTTATTTATTAGCTTTTCGGCAAATGCGTTCTGTTTCGCCTGGAAGAAGCTATGTTCTTCATACAACGCGTGATAATTTTAATATAACAAAAGCTAAGCTTATATGGCGTGTATTTTTTGTATTTTTTTTCAAATTTGTTTAAAAATAATTAGAGAAATCTACAATTTTTAGGTCTGTGCTGGTGAATTATGCGGCCAGGGGGACATATAATTGATGCCTGATCATCAGGATAACATTGATAATTACATAAATTTTCTTAAGTAAATTGTAAATATAAACATTAAGCATATGCTTTCAATTAAAACTGGCTCATCGTCACCGAAATGCACTAAATAAGTAAAGTTGCGTGCTAAGGTATGCGAAAGCGACAGCGTCCTTGCGTACACAACATTCAAAGTACATATTTTTCGTCTTTAGAGCGTAATGCTTGCAGTCGCGTCCAGCCTCGGTTTTGAACTTATCGCCTGAACCTAGAAGTGTTTAAACCTTCAAAGTTATTTTTGCCGAGATTGATTGCGTAGAAGTAGTGAAAACACATTTCTGAAACTCTGTAATTTTTATATGCTGCATTTTCGGCAGAGTATACTGCTTCATTTCTTGAACAGGGGAGCAAGTACGCGACTCCATCTAAGTGCCTGCATTGCGCCCGAAAAACTTCCATAAAATAAGACCATCCTCAGATGCGCGCTTCCAAAAGGAGGGGACTAACTCAAAGCAAAATTGTGCCTAGAAGCGACATGAAGAAACGTTCGTGTTTTTTTTTCTCTATCTATCTACCAATTTTTCTTTCTATTTTTCTAACCCTATATTGCTGTTTTTTTATGTTTTTTCTTTTTAAATTTTGCCTGAAGCAAACTTTTTGCCCGCAGTCACTGCTCGTTCCCGGAACAAACAAAATAATAACATAACATGAACGCTTCAAAATGTAAAGAAACGCACATAGAGAAGCAAGCTTTTATTATTAGCATTTTTTCACTTTAGTGCATATGCGGTACTCTTACATGCGAAGCGACGTTTTCCCGCAAAAAAATCTCCGGCTACTGCCGAGGCATTTTTTTTTTGCGGGATCATATAAATTGTGGCAGCGCTATCTGAGAATCCAAAGAAATAGGAGTTTGCAAACAAAAAACATATATAAGGTAAAGCAATAAAAATATAAATAATGCACAAGAGACTGCAAGCGATGGAAACCGACATCACGAAGCGTTCAGTAAAAAAAAAAAAAAAAGAAGCATGACGCACAACAAGAAGTAAGGCGAAGACTGTTCTTGGAGGACGCCGCGGCACCGCGAGAGACCGTCCGCACTCGGCAGACCTCGCAAAGTGCGCCTAAATAAGGAAAGAAGAGAGGGCGCAAATAAAACAAAAAAAATAAAAGACTAGAGGAGGGATGAGAAAAACCAGTAGTCAAAAACCGACGACGGCGACGACGTCTCCAGCGCTGAAATATTGCCCGTCATATATTACGCCGTGACAAAGAGCGCGGGGATGCGACCCGTAACCGCTACCAACCGACATCAAAACGCAAACCCTAAACTCGCGAAGAAAAAAATTAGAATCAGGAAAATATGACGTCACTGGCACCCTCTCGTTCCCCATTTTCTTTTTATGCGGCCCGCCGTTTCCACCATCTTGAAAGAAAAAACAAAAAAAAACTCGAGAATACAGGAAATAAAGTACCGCAATAAGAATTCAAAATGGCCACCCCGAACATCGACAAGACGGTCTTGAAGATAAAAATAATAACGCAAACCTTTCGCAACGTTAGCAATTTGGATTGTAAAAGTAAAAAGAATAAAAAAAAGAAAAAAAAAACAGGGCTAAACGAAATTGAATGCAATCTCAAATGGTTTTCGCCGAATCCTCGCCCCCTTATTTTTTGTTTTTTGTCATTGTGAACGCCACTCAATATTTCGCGTTGACGACACCCATGGCTACCAAACGCAAGTTCGTGGTTCCATCGCGTCTCGTGTTTCAGAGCTTCGCTCACCGAGTGCAAGTAGATTGACTCGATGCTATAGCGACGTATTATTGACTACGTTGCACGTGTGTGCGAAGCTCTTGTCTGGAACCCTTCCGAGTTTGAGTGCGTTCCGCCTCGCAGACCTCGCAAAAAGTAAACGAAGCCTACTCGACGCCAGAAAACGCCAAAAGGAAACGAGCGTCTGCTTGGAGACCGAGCGTTCGAAAGAGTCGACCCCGATGTTCACACCTTGTCGCGAAGCGAGTTCCCCAACGCCGGAATTCGCCGTTAAAACACCAAAGAGAGAGAAAGAGAGAAAAAAAGGCTGCTATTTTTGGGTTTGTTTGTTAGTCATTCTATGCCCAGCTCGGGGTTTGGATGTCCCCTCGCGCACTCATCTTTTCCTTTCCCTCAGTGTCTATACACGGATATAGGAGGTGATGGTTGAAGTTGAAACGCGCGTTTTTGCCGGCGCTTGCGCACGATCATCCGATTGGACGAAAGTAGACATCGTATACATTTAGACCTCGGAAAGATTGTGGCGGGTTCGAAGAGCGCAAATTTTTGAGTTATGACAAGCCGAGGCAGTTTCACCTAGAAGAAAAGTCATGCTTCCATTAACCACAAACCAACGTCATACGCTAGGGCATTCACGCAGCGCCGCCCAAGTTGTGTCAGCGTCGCCGCCAGTGCGCGCTCCAAAGTTCCGCGACGAGCGGGGCGCCCTACTTCGTTTCAGCTTCAGGACCCGGGCGCAGCCGACACTGCGAGCTAATACGGAGCGAAAGATCGTCTGCTGTCTGCATACGGGTTGCGATGATGTCAGAATACCGAGCTCTTATTGGCTCACTGGAAAATCGAAAGACGTTTACAAATTTCCTTAATGCAAATTTAGAGTGCAGCTCTTGAGGAGGAGGAGGGGAGGGCACGGGAGGGGAGGTAGGCCCCTCCTTTTCTTCCGTACCCTCTCCCCTCCCCTCTTTCTCCATTTCAGTTGCTCCGCTAAATTTAGCTGGGAAAATGACGTCACGTGACTTGGTGTCACGTCACCTCAGAACAAATTCAATTTCTCCGCTAAATTTAGCGGGAATATTGACGTCACGGGACCTCAACACCAATTGAATAACCCCGCTAAATTTAGCGGGGAATCGAATTGGTGTTTAAGTCACATGACGTACATTTCCCCGCATAATCTAGCGGCGAAATTTAATTTGTCCACTAAATCTAGCGGAAAAACAGAATTTCTCTACTAAATTTAGCGAGGCATTGAATTGGTGTTGAGGTCACATGGCGTTAATTTTCCCGCTAAATTCAGCGCGGCTTAGGCCGACGCCGCGAAACACAGAAACGGGCGCCTAAGCGTTGCGCTTTAAAACAAATATTGCGTATACCTGGAGGTTGCAAGCATACAGGTCTACCCGCCATATTTTCAATCAAAGCCAATCAGAACTCGGCGTCGTTCTGACGTCACCGTAACCCCGGTGCAAGAAGCCGACGACTGCTTTCCACATAGCACCAATCGAGCTAAGTAAAAATCGCAAATCGCTGCATTTTTTTAGGGTAACTGCATTGCCAAATTGCTATAATGTGCACAAAATGTAATTAATTTTTTAAATTTAGATTGAAGATGAATTGAACTAATCCGTTACGTGTTATCTTGGTGCGGAGCGCAAGAAGAAAAACAATCGCTGCTCTTTCTTCTTTTCTTTTTTTAATAAGGACAAGCGCGGCATGTTGAATGTGCGTACACAAAACGCAGTGTGAAGTATGCGGAGTGCAAGCTTGTCTGATTCTCTTGCAGGAATTGTGGTGGTATCAAAACGCCAAGCTCCGATGGACTCTAATTGAAGGATAGCTGGTAGACCTCAAGGCAGCTTGCTTTGAATTTTACCCGCTATCCTTCAATCATAGCCAATCAGAGCTCGGCGGTCTGACTTTACCACAACCCCAGCGAAAGTAGCAGACGAACTTGCACTCCGCGTATATTTTTATATATTCTTATATATCCAAACAAAATAAACAAGGACAAAGAAAAATATAAAAGGCTTTGCTTGCTATTGTTCACGTTTAGGGAGCCAGTGACAATTTAAATACTCTTTTCTCTATTGTCTTAAAAGCTTAAGACCGTGTTATATTGCAAAAATATATGTATAAATAAAACGTGTGAAGCAACTTTATTTTGGCGCGCCAACGCGTCAATAAAAAATACTTGGACACCAGGCTATTTCTTCCTTCTAACTTTCCCATGACGTACACGACTATAACGCTAGCGAAATGGCCAGTTACACTTCCGTAACAATTATTATTGTTATTTGTTGAACATTCATCTTTTACAGCTCTCGCTAATGCAGCACACCGCTTCGTCTTAAGTATATGAAAAAAATATATATACGGAGTTTGGAAGAGGAAGAGCCAACTAAAAGTACTTTGTCACCCCCTGGCTTCAGATGCTACTTATATGCTGTATGTCAAAATATAAGCTTCGTTCGTAATTCTTGCTCCCACGAGCAAAAGTGTTGGCATTTAACATACTTGAATATTTCGGGGTGACATTTCCGCAATACCGTTACAATTGCCGCCACGTGCTAACCGGGAGGAGAACATGCAGAGAAAAACCGTTTTATTGGAAAGATCTCTTATCCTACGCTGCCCCATAAAAGAATAGTGATATGGAAAGTCGGCCCGGACCTGCCTGCTTTTAACATGACCGGAACGATAACGAGATGGCGGTAACGCTATTCCAAAAAGTTGTGATATTTGAATTATGTGGTAAGAGTTATGATCCCTCAACCTTTAAAAAAAAACGCATGGTGTGTGACATTATGTTCACCCCTTCCCCTTTGTTGCTTTTTTATTCACTCTCAGAATTAGGGGGTGTAGTACTTACATCCCTTGTCCCGTATATAACACCCCAAAAATTGGAATTCGAAGTTCTGTCCATTTACGTCGAACCGGCGATACCAAATTTAATGTGCGGCTTGACAGTCGAGTGATACAACTGAATAAAATAGCTAATGTGCACATTCAACACTACAGGAAAACACTCAAGGTTTTGTCGGCCATGCTGCAAAACCGGAGTGTTTTTTTTGTAATCTTCACGTGAGAGATTGCTAACAACAAATGCGCTATTTTAGATAACATGGCTGAACTGGACAAATGACCAACTACATCGGAGCGTTTCACAGCTAGAAGAAAATAAAGTTACGCGACGTTGGTAAGATTTACGTCGATATTATTACGAGTAATCTGTATTGCAATGATCACAATGAGCCAGAAAAAGACAAATAATTAAACCCAAATATTGGTGGTACCATCAATATTGGGCTTGAGCGACGTTGCGAATGTCGACTGGTTTTCACTTAGTAAATAATGTCATATCCCATTAAAAAAAGAAAAGGAGCACACCCTCACACAGAGAACAATAGCTGTACCTCATATACGCTAAAAGTTTTGCTACAAAAATAAAGGTGTGGCGAAACTTAACGATTGCAAACTTCACTTCATCTGTGTCTGAGTGCTATGAATTGCGCGAAATAAAACAGAAACACAGATAACAAAACATTACTGCTCAATCCCAGTGGTCGATTAGTTTAATTGAGGACAGCGTATACAACATTGCTCGTCTGAAAATGCATGATTGGTACCAAAGGCTCGTAAAGTCGGCTGCATTTTGGATTTTATTGAAACAAAGTATAACAAAATTGCATTGCTGAAAACCGGTTCCCACCGGAAACTCTAATTGAAATTCTAATGTATTTTGTTTCACAGCAAGCTAGGGGCAATGAAAAGCTAAAATCAAGCCAGACATTTATGCAAAGGCAGACAGCTTAATGTGCCGACGCAATCACTGTGCCTGACAGGATTAGTCTGCGCAGCATATTAAGAATTATCACGAACATCATCGCGTTAAGATTTGAATGCTGCTCGATTGGTTCCATCGCTTGTAGTGTGGACTGCGCTCTCACATATTTTTATGTCATATTTCTCACCGCGCCGAGACCGTGCTCCAATTACGATGCATTTATACATGGACGGTCCGCAACACCATCGCTCTACAGATACCCTCTCGAAGACCATAAACCGAGGCTTTTAAACATCTGCCGAAGTAATCAACGTCCTTGGGTCTTCGTATTCCTCTTTCTCTAACATCGAAAGAAGCTGCTGCTGCGAAAACATAAACCTCCGGGCAAATGACAGGGGCTGTATGACCTAATTTTTATCGAGCCCTACTGCCACCTCCAGTCATATCAGGATTCCTTCGGTGACGCAATACCGTCACGTTACCGTGGTTATATAACGAGGACCCTCGTACACGCGTGAGAGGGACAGAGAGGCCCTTACCGTTGAACGCTTCCATCAGATCTTACCTCAAAGAAACATCACCCTATAGACCAAACCCGGTCTCCCTATGTCCGTTCCGCATCCCTAAACAATATTCTTCGTTTTGTAATGGAGAGTTCTAGAGAATCGTTTTGCATCTTCCATTGGTTTGGATACCATCGCCAAACAACGTGCTCAAAATTGCGTTCTTGCTTTGATCCCAAATTTGTAATTTGGGTCGCTCAAACAGGAGGAAGAGGCAGAAAATGTGCGGAAAATAAATCGTCTTCCAGCACTTAAGGAGGGACGCGAAAAGTTCTGGTAAAAAAAATATAGCAATAAAAAAAATAAAGCCCTACACCTAAAGGGTAAAATATGCTTATATAATCCCTAAACAACCTAGGTCTTGCGGTCAATAGTCTGGAGCAAGCGTCAACGATCGCGAAGTTCTCGGTTTGAGTCCTTCGAAGGTCAGTCTTTCCTTGTTGCTTTCTTTTGTCTTTTTTTGTTCCTCCATTATGTACACCGTTTTACAATAGCTTGGCAATCTACCCAGTAAGACAGCGAGGGCGAGGTACGTGACTCCATGTCACAGAAGCGTTTGTGCCACTGCGGCAAATGCGAGGCCCGAAGATTACGGCTGTCGTCTCCTGGCCAAGAGTTGTCTGCAGCCAAACCAGTCAACTTCGGATGATTGTGCACCACCGCAACATTTCCGTCCGCAAGAGTAGCGAGTTCTTTGGGAACAGTTCATGAGGCAACCGCACACTCACTTCACCCGCCAATTTGTGGCTAGTGCTAATGCCAGGGTGACGATTAGAGCGGAAGCGGTCGATTACAGGTCTGGGATTGTTCAAACATCCTTCAAAAGTCACGTTGTTCTCGAAAAACGGTTGATTTGAATTAAGTAATGTTCAAAAGTTACACGTAGTCACCTTTTTTAAATGATGTGTAGAGTAGTGCCGATCGAGTAGTACCTAATCACGCGAGTTTAGTGCGGTCATGTATCACAACTGCGTGGTGCAACTTAAAGATCCCAGGCTTGCAATCGTACTGCACTGGCTAAAATGCTCATCTACAGTAGCCAGCAATGTCGCTGTGCCCTTGCAGGCTAAACGTCTGCTCAATGAATATATAGATAAAGACTAATTTGTTTGTTTTTCGTGCCAGATCAATTGTCGTACCAAGAACAAGAAAAAAAAAGCCTAGAAATACTTTTTGTTTTGGACGGCGCTGTGTGCCGTGGCGGTAACGATATGGTCCCTAGAAATACTGGCTAGCCTTTCTACCCCTGGTCCCGTCGGCGACTGCAGCGGAACGAAAGCGCGTGTCGGCAATGCGAGAAATCGGCGTGCCAGAATTTGGGAGTTAGCAAGCCACAAAATAAATCTAGAGAAACTACGACAGACACAAGCAAATGAGCACTACGCGAATGAACTATTTACACCTCATGTTCTTCATACGCCTTAGCCGTTCTCGCCCTCTCGTTTTATGTTGCTTTGATGTAAAGCAGAAAAAGAAGGAGGACGAAGAACAGGGGAATGATTGTTGTTATTGCTACTGCACGCACCTCACACTCTTACAAGGGTAAATCTGTCCTTGTTAAGAAGGCAGATAACTCAACAATGCGTTTCTCATTAAACTTGTTTAGACTGAAGAAGGTAGTGAGTGAGGAAGATAGGAATTACAACCGGGCACCCCGATTGCTTGCAGTACCCCCTGCAATCTCATCCACAGCGCTGCAATCTCACTCCTTTGATAGAGGCGTTCGAACGGTAGACAAGCCCATCTTTCTAGGGACCATATTAACGAATACTCCGTGGTCTCGGCCATGGAGTGTTATGACGCGTTGGGCTCCGAAGCCCTTACTGGGTAGCGGGGGTCGCAGCCTCCACAGTTCGCCAAGTTATCGTGAAACTGATGTATAGTGCGTAATTTAACGATAATTTCTAGTGAGGAGGTTTTTGTATTTATTATTTGTATGACTTAGTGTTTGAAGTAGCGCGTAGGTGATGACACCTTTCAACGTTTGTTTTCGGCGATGCTTGATCTATTGTTGAGGATCATACTTGTTTGATTAGTAGAATAAGGAACATCTGTCTAGTTTCGCCGGTCAAAACCTGGTGGCATAAACAGCCGTAGCCGGTAAACTCTTTGCACGCTGGTTCTTTCACGAAGCCTTTGAGCAGCGCGACATACAAGCTCGGGTCGACCGTATGGCGGCTTACGATCGGTCGCCGAGCCCGGAACCGGTCGTCACTATACTCAGCTACGGTGTGGTCGGGACTTGAAGCGATGGTCTAAGCCAAAAAAAACGTTGATCTTGGTCGCACTTGAAAATAAGTTTGAGTACTCTTTTCTCCGTGTCGTCTGCATTTTACGGCCGAGGGAGCAAGATGCAGCGATAACAACGAAAACATGCGTTTGAAACTACACTCACAGAAGCGCTACTGCAAGCACTAAGGATGTATTAAGAATGCGTATAAAATCCTCTGAGGGCAAATCAGCTTCTAAATTACGCGCTTGTGTGGCCAAAGACTATTAAAATACACTAAATAAAGCTAAAAATAAAACATAGCCCCAGGAAGGCTTGGAAATCGAAGTGTGTGATCTCCGTCGCCTAAGAGCGATTCTCTAAACCACTCGGCCACTATCCAAAAATATATTCAGCATTTAGGAAACTTTTTAATGTTTTTTTTTTTTATGTAGACCTTAGAACTTTCCGTTATTCATTATTTTTTTTATTAAGATATTTCTATGCCAACAATTCACGCGTCTTTCCTGAACTACCCGAAGACAAACAATTTCAACCATATTTCCAGCCTCATCGTCCGGTTTTGGTGAGAAAGAAAATTAATTTCTCTAATCGATGCATGTTTTATATAAATAAACATACCGCTTTGATACATTTTGCATACCAATTAAATTCATTTTAGCAGCATCCCGATGCACAAGCCTAACATTCTCAAAGTTGTTAACAGAAATTGAAACATCTTGCCAAAAACTTTAATGATAAAAATAACACAACCAGAAGCATGACAGTAGACGGTCAGCGATGGTCAATTCACTCAGCAGATTCGCTCATTGATAATATAATCATTAAAAAAATTGGCTGTGGGTGTTGTCAACCTTCCAAAAGCATTGAAATGCTAAAAAAAGTATTGACAAAACAAAAATCCGGTTTATTTGATTTAAACCAGATTGGTCTGATTTAAACCAGTTTGTTTTGATTTATATCAGATTGATTTGATGAAAACATATCTTGCAACAAAATAGTAAATATTTATTACTACATCTATTTTTTAAACATGCCAGCATAATTTATCAGTCCTCTTGATCACTGATAAGAATGCTGAAGAAAGTATTAACGTAAATGCAATGTACAGTTCAAATAAATTTGTATTGCTCTAATCCCTGTCTTAATGAAACCAAAGCAGCTTGATTGTTTAGTTCGTTGAAAGCTTTATTTTGTTTTTTCTTTCGTGTTGTGACTTCATTGCAATGGGACGTTGTTTTTCTAGCTTCCGTTCTTTTCTTTGCATTTTGATTTTGTTGCAGTAGGACATTACGTAGCCGACGAATGAAGTGCAAGGTAAAAGGCGAGCTCAACGCTCCAAGTTGCTCAATCCAGCCCTTGATTTTTGGTATTGTTGATTTGATATGAATATTTTTGTATGGTGATTCATTTATCTGACAATATCAAAATTCATACAAACAGTAAATAAAAAGCTACATTCCGAATCTCTTTTTTGGCGGAAAGGTTGGATTGAAATCATTTAGACATAACTAAACAGATTTAAATAACGACTAAAGTCATGATTTAGATTATGATTTATATAAATTTATTTATGATTATGGTTTAAATCGTCTTTATTTCAATTCATCCATCCTGCTTGATAGGGTGATCATAGGCAAAAATAGGTTTTAAACGAAAAATGTTTTCTTGGAATATTTTTAGTGTTCTGCAAATATTTCAAACTTACGATAGTCAATGCGGTGATACCTAATTTCACTGCACGGGAACACAGTGCGGCGATCGTTGATGGCACTGCAGTGAATGTCGTGGTCGTTGTCTCTTTTTTGACGATGTTGCCGCTGTCTTCTGATTTCGAAGTTTTGCGGAGAAGCGGTTTATGGGACAAGATGTACGCTACAAAGTCCATGCAACATAGTCGGGGAACACCTCGCGCAAAGACGCAATCGATGGAGGTGCCGTTGCGTGCGGTCGGGATTGTGGCGCTGCTCACGAGGTGTAACCCGAACGATCCGCGCATAAAGCCGATAAACAACAGATTGCGTTGCACATTTACGTTAAAATCTCAGGCGACGATCATCGGTGTCGTGTCAAAGTCCTTATCTTCCATGCATTTCGCACGCTTTAAACATTGGCGTATAGCTGACGAAGTGTACCGAGTTCAAGTTCACCTTCGTTGTGTTTGGTGATATGTAAACGGTGGTGTTGAGCGTGCGTACGCCACAAATGGTCATCCAGACGGCGAAGACGTCGCTGTAAAACACGGTAGGAAGTGGTGCTGGCAGTGGCAGTGGCATCTCTTTCTTGCCCTTTCCATCTCTCTCTTGATCCCGCGCGCCTTTTCACACCATCTGCTTCTGCTCCTCCCGTTTCTGCGTGCTGGGTCCGTCGGTCAGTCACCTTCGCACTGGAATCTACACCGGTAACCAGGATTCGAACCCTAACACGGGCTAGCGTGTTTTCGGAGGTCGTTTAGCGGTTACGGACTGACCGACCAACTGATTTTGTGCTTACAAGGCACGGCTCCTCAAGTTAATTAGCCCTCTAAAGCTACCGCACTAAAACCAATATCCTTATAAAACCCTTCTGATACTAAAAGAAATACATTGCGGGTGAGCCGAAAAATGTCACAGATGAAACCCTCTAAAATTACTATTAAAAAAGGCGAACCGAAAATTCGAACGCTTCATGAGTCATAACAGCTGCAAATAAAGCGAGAGTCGGAAATATGGCTGGAATCAGAACAGGAGAAAATAAGTTCACCCTACGATTAAACAAAAATCCAGTCCTTAGCATGCGGAAATCGCTAATACTTATTTAGTAAACTCACGTCTTCAAAACGCTCGTGGTAAATACTGTCGCGTGGCTCATGTTCGAAGAACACCGAGTGGATCGATCGCGCGTGCTTCGGTAATTGTCCAAGTGACTACTCGTTTATATTTTGTTTTCTGACATGTGTTTCGATTTTTCCTTCAGTGTATATGTTTCATTCATTGCGTACATTTTTTTTTCTGCAAAAATCTTTGGCGTTCTATTGCATAACAGTCTGAAGTTGAACTAGTTGGTGCATAATGCAAAAGTAAACGGTCAGCTGGAACGATAAGGACAAAACACAGACAGGGAGAAAAAGAGACAGCGGTGTGTATGTCTCTGTTTCTCCCTGTCTGCGTTTTGTCCTTATCTTTGCAGCTGATCGTTTACTTTTGTCTTATTGCTTTCGCCGCGACTGCACACATAGATGGGCGTCATACCACGGGCACCAGAGTAAAGTTGGACGATCCGACCGGAAGGTGAGGACGAGAAATCGAATGCCGCGCAATTTGTATCTCACGCTACGAGAGAAAGTGCGCCACATCACGCGAACATTTGCGAGTGTCGATTGTACGGGGTGCTACGTCGGCAGGACCAGACACAACGAGGCACGTGCCACTCAAGCCGGTTTCAGCTTCCTTCACGAAAAGCTATTGTCACTGACAATGTAGGAAACACTGGGATACGTTTATTACGTTTACGGCTCTCTCTTTGTGAGCGTTGTTTACCGTTCTTATTGGTATATTGCCACGAATGACAAATGATGAGGCAAAGAATAACTGAAGAAACTAAACGTTTAATGGAGCGAACAAAATAGAAGTAAGTTAGCGTCGCAGGCGTCGATGTCGGCGAAACAGCAGGATCGAGCGCTGGGGCGAGACTGACAAACACCTCCTAGACAGCTTTAAAGCCTGCGCGTTACGTCATATGACGTCACGTCCGGGGGTCCCGCACGGGCGCTGATTGGATGCGAGTGCCGCGTCAGCGTTCGCGTGGGACTATGATAGGAAACGAGCCCCACGCGAACGCTGACGCGGCACTCGCATCCAATCAGCGCCCGTGCCGGACCCCCGGACGTGACGTCATGTGACGTAACACGCATGCTTTGCTGTCTAGGTGTTGGACTGACTCCGGCTCGCTCAGCGGAGCACCTTTTGTACCGGCGTGGGTTTCTGGAACTTTCGGCCTAGAACGTTCGGCGCGTAGAACATTCGCAACTCGATGAAACGAGAAAGTTCTCGAACTTGCGAGAACGACAAGTAGAAAGAGTAAATAAAAGAACATTCCGCTACTTGGAATCGAACCCAGATCTTCCGCGCGACAGTCAAGCGCGATAACCATTCGGCCGCGCACGCTATCGCTCGGCGACGCTAGTGGCAATATACCGGAACCTCATCGAGACCGAAAAGCAGTTATAAGACATTAAAAAAGAACTTGCAGCGATTGTTTTTTTTTATATATTTTAAGCTGCTCTTCTCCGTTTCACTTTAAGTGCGGCCGCCGTCGACGCTAGGATTCAATAGAGCCCATCAAAAAGTAACCAGAATTGCAGCGTCACGGAGTTCTTCTTTTTTTTTGGTGAGGGGGGGGGGGCGGGGTTGTTTTACTGTCTAAACCAATCACATACAATAAGAGGCAGGTTTAAGGCGCATTCACTGTGCCTGAATGGTTTAATCGATGGTAGCAAATGCTCAAAGACAGTGAGTCCCGTGTCGATGCACTTTCGGTGGCTGTCTGACTGGCTCCGACTGTTTTTACCATCAACTCAAAGTAAAATGTAGTGTAAAACTATATAAAATTAGGTGCCTAAGAGCGGGGAGGGGGGGGGGACTGAAAAGTTTGACGACTTCGTAGTTAGTTTTAAGTGTCGGTCACCGTAGGGGCTCTGAATGTGTGATGTATTGAATATAAAAGTACGCCACATTGAGATATTCATGAACTGTTAAGATTACAACCGCGTGTAGTTATGATCCAACAATATGGTCGCGGTCCTTTTGTAAAAAAAAACACAAAACGTTAGGCAGCTGATTAGCAAATATCTCAAACCATTGATCCCACCAGGCAAGAAGACTGAAAAATATATAAACACAACAACCTGCTTGTAGCTTAATGTGCGTCCGCACCAGCAAGCAAGAAATGATGAACACGTTGCTCACTTTGGTGAGTTCTTTTGTTAATTTATTCGTTATTTACATTGCCTTTGGGAATTTCGCCGAGAAAGCGGACGGGAATAAGGAAAAATAAAATAGAACGGCATGCTAGTTGTTTTAAACGACTATAAAAATAATAACCTTAAAATGTTCCCCACCACAAGAACAAGAATTCCAATCATTGAAAAAAATAGTTACATACAGTCGTTTTTGAGAAGTTAAAAGGATATTTCGAGATATACAGATAATAAGAAGAATCGTCCGAATGGCACCAAGACATACGGATATGTGTGGAAAAAAAAATGGAATGCCATAAAATATATCTTTTCTCTTGCGACGCACAGAGCATCCGGCTGCTATTACGCAATTCTCACCAGGTCATTATAACAAGCTTCATCACGCGCGCACGCCCCCCCCCCCAAAAAAGAAAAAGAAAACTAAGAAACATGCTTATTTGCAAACTTTCCATCGCAGTCATTATTTCTTTTCCTTATCGATAGAAGAAAGTGACAGTTTCCAGCACTCTAAGAAATGCCTGCGCGCCTACTTACCTGCAAAACTCGCGAAGCAGCCAATCACTGCGATCTATGAAATCAGCTAAGCAGATGATGAGGCGGAACACCTGTTTAGACCTCAAAATAAGGTCTGCGCTGTGGCATTACGCAATGCAAGCATGACGCATTTCATTGCGTAATACCACAGCGCAGACTTCATTTGGAGGTCTAAACGGATGTTCCGCCTCATCATTCGCTGAGCTGATTTCGTAGATCGCAGAGATTTGCTCTTTGAGTGTTTGGTAGGTAAGTAGACGCGCAGGCAATTTCTAAAGTGAAGGCGGTATACGGCCAGCAAATGTTACAAAATGCGTTTTCGGTACATCGGAACCCAAGGAGGGGCACGCCAATCAATGTGCAACCCAGAGAACGCGCAGAAAATTCACGTTGACGACGGAACCAGGTGCACGCCGCCATTGGATAAAAGTCGAAGCGAAACAAAGGCACCTGGCGCATCTGGCGGGTATACAAGCGCACATGATGCCCAATGAGCAATCGCACTTGCATGCCCTATAAATATCATAATTTTGAAAGAACTGACGCTGCACTTAAAGAAACAATTCCATTAAAAAATAGCTGGCAAATACAAAAAAAAATTGCTAAAGGCTGCAGTTTTGCTTTTGAACTCAGAACCGAACATTAAGGTGACATTCCTTGGCGTCATTTTTAAGAGTTAAGCTTTCTAAAATGTCCTATATAACTTTATTACAAATAAAATTCCATGGGTAAGGTAACGCGGTCTACGTACAATGAATCTTCAGAACGTCAGTTGATAAGCACGGTATTTCTGTCTCTTGATACTCTGTTCTTGTTGTCTTTTTGCAGTGTATTCAGCGACTGAGGCCTTCACTACGCTGAAATTTATTATAAACGCGAAAGCTGTGCTACTACATAATAAGCCCGCTTTTAGTGTAAACATGCGAAAAAGAAACAAGCAAATCAGACTTCCAGCGTCAAGCAAAAAAATTACTGCCAAAAACCTAGGACTCCCCGCACCTGGCATGATCCACCGCCGTGCACCAGCGAAGAGCGCGATTCAAAAAACGAGCCTGCCGTTTAATGAAAGACAGAAGCAATTTCCGCTTAGTCCCGGGGCGTCGCTGCGCACTCCTGGCCGCTGTCCCAAAGGGACGCTGCTTCATCAGACTGAAGATGATATTAACGCTCGCCAACAAGGCGTACGTGCTCGCACCTCCCGTCACGTCCGTGATGGACGATCCGTCGCCGCCGCTGGCCCGATCGCCTGCACCGCGCTCAACGTGACCGCGGCTCGGGCAAACAATACGCAGCGGACCGCCGCGACGCCTCATAGATTCCCAATCTCGCGCCGTATGATCCTGCGGAGCGGCACAGCTCCAGTGTCCGAGTTTGGGGTCGGAGCAGGTGGGCGGGTTGGCTCTTGTTGCGGGGAAGGGTTCCGTGATTGCCTCGTAATTAATGGCGCGTCGTTCTTCCTTATCTTACCGGAGAGGCCTTTGTTTTCGGTTAGTTGGATGTGCGTGTCGAGTGACTCGCGGGATTAGGCGTTAGCGTTAATATTGCTCGTCAGCATGTCTGGGGGACGCCTCTTTCTATCTTGGACAACCTAACAATGTCTACTTCCTGCGGCGTGTTTGCGAAAAGTATTTGGGATTATGACTAGCGTTTCGCGGATGAAATGTTGTCAAGCGAAACTCGCAACACTGCTTCTGGTTTAATAAATGCGGTGTCAGTACGGTATGCGTATTTAAAACATCAAATACTTCTCCACAAGAAAAAAAAATAAAGAATAATATTGCGGTTTGCGTGCCGAACAAAATCTGTACACACTAAACAAATGAGTCATTAAATTGCTAAACAAAAATTACGGTTGTGAGAAAGCCCGTCGACCAGACAAATAGGACTTACAAAAATCAAACTCTAAAAGTACCCAGTAAGGAAATAATCGCGCGTCCTAAGCACTGTTATAGAAATTTGTGCCTCCATAAAATGTCTCCACCTTTGTTGTTTTTCGGCTAAGTACCGTAATATTTGTCAAGTAGAAAAACTCAGTATGTAATAGACCTAAATCCATGGTCACATGCTGATTATTAGAAGGTCGGAACCACATTACAATGCTGGAGTAACTGACATCGTGCTACATGCCAGTCGCTCTAAAAGTAAAAAGTAAAAGTAAACGGTCAGCTAGAACGATAGGGACGAAACACAGACAGGGAGAAACAGAGACATACACACCGCTGACTATCAACTGAGACTTTATACTTCTTCTGCATCACTCCAACCGAAAGATTAACACCTAAAGTAATGCCAATAAATCACCCTAAATCCTTTCATTACACTATTAAATTAAAATAATAAACTAAAATAAATTAAATTAAGTTATTAAATTGGGTCACTAACACATCCCTGACCCAACCCACAAACCACCGCCGACACATATCCCTCTTATTCCCTTTCACGGGGCCATGTCACACTGCAAAAACTGCCTTTCTTTCTTGCTGACCGTGATGGAGGGCAGGCTCACGCAATCATCGGCGCTTTCCTCAATGGCCAGGGCCTCGAAAATCTCACGCAAAAAGGCATTTTTGTGTCTTTCAATAATGGAAACGCTGCTAAAACTAGGCCTGCACCCGCACGTGCGGCAATGGGCTGCAAGGTGCCCAGCCCCCGTGTCCTGCACCGTCGCCGCGTGCTCTCTGACCCTGTCATTAATGCAGCGTCCCGTCTGCCCAATGTAGCAGCTCCCGCATGACATTGGAATCTTGTACACAACACCGGTCTGGCACATGGCGCACGCCATTATGTACCAACTAGCTCAACTTCCAACTGTTACTCTAAAAGATAGGGAAAGTCAGAGCGCGGTCCCGGCTGTTAGCCGACCAGCCAATCAGACAGTGTTGAAAGTTCAACGTCACTGCGCTCATCAACTTTCTCTGTGGGTGTGTTTTTGCCTTCTAATCCAACCCAAAACATATACTGTACCGTGACGTCATGGGTTTTGTTTACAATTATACAAGGATTCTATAGCTGCCAACAGAAGACAGCGTTCGAAAGGGGTCTGTCTGTTGTTTCTTTCCATTCCCCGCTTAATCAGTTAGCTGCCTTATTAATGTAGTACAAACATATCATCTGTACTCTATTCTTGCGCGTGATCTGCTGTTGGCACTTGGACATGGTTGCTCTTTTTATTATTTCTGATTCCTTTGCACGAAATCCTGCCAGAAATTCAAATCTTCTTGGCATTTTCATCTTAAATGTCATTCGTTAACGGCTATGTTTGCGTTAAAGCATATGTGACATGACTGATTTTAAGGGTGTTCAGATGCTTTAATACGGATAGGACAGGGATGCCCATATGTGAAGTTTGCCCTTCAACCATTGTGTCCGAAGCTCATTCGCGTCCTCGTTAACGACCACAACGTATATAAAGAGAAAAACAAATTGCATCAAACAGCTCTGAACGTCCTATTCAAAGAGCAACCGACTCGGATCACAAAACGCGGCAGCACCCGTAGTTGGACATTTTGCTTTCTCCCAAGAAGGAGCAGGAACAGTAAAACATTTTGATCTGCCCTCTTCGAACCCATCGCATTAGTCTTCCCGGGTAGCCCCCTTCCCCCAAACTGTTCGTCACTCGTACCATTCGCCGATGCGTCTCTAGATGTAAGCCAGACCGATGAAAGGAACAGCCGGCCCTTCTTGTTTCATTAGACTCGGAGAAATGGGTTCTACCGGAGGACGAGGGAGGTCTCTGTAGCCATGGTCCGCGACGAGAGCTTGCTGTCAGTTTCCAGCAGGCTCGGAGAGGAAGGCTCTCGAAGCGCAGCAGCCTCGTTTTCCTCCAAAAAAGAGAGGCATCTTGGCGGCGGTCTACGGCCTGCCTTTGTTCGAGTTGGACCACTGAGAAGGCTGCTCTTCAATAAGTTAATCGACTAGCGTAGCCATCTTACGTCAGTGTAAACAGTACAATTGCTACAGCTGGCATGAGACGACGAATATCACATCCCTTAGTGGTATTTTCTTAAGGTAATGAAACATGTAAGCCACCGTTGGACCATGGGGATGACGGGAAAAAATGTGTACCCTCCAGAATGGTCCATCTAGAAATTAGACTTGGCGAGTGGCTGTCTTTCCTCTTCGTGGCGTTCCGCATCGTGTGCCCTCGGGGCAATTGCTATTCGCCGCTTCTCAGTCGGGCCTCGTGTTCCGTTTCCGACCCATTCCCGCTTCTTCGAACAGAATCTTTCAGATGTCTTTCCGCGAAGCTGTCAACGAAGCGTCCTGGTTCCGCAGCAGCGGCGTTGTGGCTGCAGCTGATGGGAACTTTGTAATGCGTCGCTTTGAGCGAGATTGGGACTTGTGTTCCTGTTTGCTTTGCTTTTTACGAGAAAAGCTGAGAAGGAAAAATATGCAAAAAGACGACAAACAAAAGGAATCGTAGAAGTTTGCCCTACATTTTTTTTTTAAGTGAGGCGAAATGTTTTAGTTGTACAATTCTAAATATTGTTTTCTAAAGCGGGACGTTTTAATTTAAAATTTTAAATGAAACGGGACTTTCTATATCTTTTTTTTAACGTTCGCAATGTGATGAGGGCTCCTAAAGAAGATGACAATACCTTTTGATACATTGGGCTATGGAGGCTTTAAAGTTACAAATGTACTTCAAAAGTTAATATTTATAGCAAAGGAAAACGTAAATACTAACAGATTATAATATTATTTAAAAAAAATCAAAATGTGTGTCTTGTTCTGGTTGTAGTTGAAAGGAAAGAAAGATAAAAATATCGTAGCTTTAAGTCTAATTCTTTAGTTATACACCTCGTCTTTGACAAATTAGAGCAAGAAGAGTAAGAAAATTAGGCATATCTTAAGCACGCCAGTGTAGACTCCGGAGATATTGAGTGTGCTCAAAGACATTGCGTATTTGATCCGTTTTCTTCAAAAAGAAATGCGAAACATTGGAATTCTCGCACAGGGATTTGATGACCTTGGAAACGGGCCTAAATGACTGGAGAAAAAGAAGGCAAATTTATATAAAAACGCATGGAAATCGGGAATAGTACGCGTGACTTTAACTCAACCAGCTACTATGCGTAATGTTAGAGGACCAATGCTAATTCTTTGTTTGTAGAATTATGAATCGCCTAACATGCTCTAATATAATTATATTTCTCGCCTACATCAAAGAGCACTGACCGAACACTAATGATATAGAAAAATATGGATGTCACTTCCTTAGCGATGTACGTGGCGGAATACCTACTGCAATTTCACGCTTCCGTAAACGATGCGATGACATTTCTGAACCTCAAAACAAAACTGAAAAACAATTACACAAATTAAAAGCGGAACAATGAGAATACAATTCTAGAGTGACGAAGATAGAGTTCGTTTAAGGAAGGATTCTGAATTAGCGAGTGACGTACCAGTGACAATTCTTGTTTAATACGTTGAAACCCTTCCGTATGACGAAAAAGTACACTATCTTAAAAATCGGTAATGTTTTGGTGGGAGATACTGTTTCTGTCTAATCAAGCGAAAGTTTGCGGGCTTAGTGAGTCGGACGCGCGCGTAATAAAAATTACTACAAACATTTGGGGCACCGCATTGACGCAGATGCTACGGTGTCAGAATGGCCGTAAGTACGTTCTTTTTTCGCCACATTCCCCTCCCCCCCCCCCTTCCCCCCGAACCTAAGAACTTCGAACTTTTGTCAATAAAAACACTGGCCAGGCTCAAAACTACTTCTTGTAGTGGAATCACGCTTCAAGTGTATATACCACAGTACGTTTTGATATTCCTGTGCCGTGTTAATCAGCTAACGGTACTGAAGTGTTTCGCGTTATCAATACTACTGACGGCATAGTTAAGAAAAAACTCTATTGTGAAGCATTTTAATTATTATTACCCACATAACTCTCATTGGAATATGCTAAAAGTGAGGTACTTATTGGTCCCAAATAGAGACATACCTTTGAACACAATTGTTCCAACATTTGAGAAACACCATGAGCCCTAGCCTGCCAAGTTGGTCGGGGTAACTGTGACTTATCCAAGTTGAAACTTTCGCTCTAAGAAAAATCTTGTCGTAAAAGATCTCATGATGGGTTCTTCGGCTTGTGCGTATTTTGCACGATATACCGTAAGTGATTTTAAACACCCCATATTATGATTTCTTGTGAAAAACCTATAGGTGTTTTTAAGCTACCTTTTTATGCGGAATAGTTCTTTATCGCCCACTTGCCAATCTACTGTGCCAGGATGTTTTACTGTTTAAGGCAATACCGTTCTTCACGAGTTGAAAGAGCACTTGGTGCGTCGAAGAAGCTTTCTGGAACAGATATTTTCTACTGTGTAGCGGACCCTGCAACCGTAGTTGTCCCGTTTAGAAAAATAATGTGTAAATATGTGCATAAAAACATCGTAGTCTCTAAGCACGTAAATAAAAAGAAAGCAAAATAATGTGCGTACAACGTGACCAGAGAATGTAGTTCAAATTACCGATATATGTTCGGCCGACAGAATACCATACTCTAAAAATATGTTATTGAAAAGTTCTTTGACACCGTAACGACTAGTTCATCTCGTGAAGAAACGTTTAGCCGCTACTCTAAAAAAGTAATTGCGTCTACTTTCTCGCGTGACAATCGGAGAGCCGATCACCGCAACTTACGGAGTCAGCTCAGCGAATGATGGTGCCGAAACATATGTTTAGACCAAAAAAAAGCACTCTGAGTTGTGACATTAAGGAATGCAAAACGTCACGCTTGCATTGCTTAATGTCACAACTCAGACTGCGTTTTTTGGTCTAAACAAATGTTTCGGCATCGTCATTCGCTGAGCTGCCTCCGTAAGGTGCGGTGATTGGCTCTCCGATTGTTGTGCGGGAAAGTGACGCCATAGCTTTTTTTATAGTGTCAAGCACTATCGCCCCCTGGCGCACTAGAAAGACAACTGGATTATGAAGGACAGTTTTGCAAAAAAGCGAGCTTAACAGAATCCCTTTTACGTTTTTTCTCCAGTACACTTTCAGGGGGTGCCTACAATAACTGTTTAGGGTGCACAATATGGATCAGCCGAAAAACCCATAAGAGTCCTTTCACTACCAGATCTTTTAGAGTGCAGAGGTAACTCTCAACTATGTCCATAATATATCCTACGTATACACCACAACACTGCAAATTTTCGAATATTTGAACGTCAGTGCTTTGTAATGTACGGGAGTTCCTGAAAACAGAAAACCGTGTTTTTGACCTTGGTAAATAAACTATGCAACGCAGAAAGCTCAAACTCCGTGAGGGTGTCACGCTAGCGGCTGGGATAGAAAGCTAAAGATTGAGAACACGACGTTACATGATTCAAGAAATAACTAAGAAAAACAAAATTTCTAAATGAGCTGATATCCACATAAGCCTAATGTTGTCAAAGAAGAACAGCCGTTGTTTTTACGCTTGTAGTATCTATGCCAGTGAAATACACTCATCAGTAAGAAAGCGAATATTTTTTCTTCTTCCTGATAACTTTTTTCGCAGTAAAATAGAATATACTGGCGCCCATAATGTAATTCCTTCTTTTTTTTAAGATATTAGACTTAGGTGGACGTTGGATTACAGAGGAATTAATTTTTTCTCAATTATCTTTTGATCTAAGTAGCGCCGTGTTAACAAACTTTGGCGTTCTAACCTCCCGCTGGCGTCATATTCTTACGTTGTTTGATCCAGCTGCGATGCTTACTTTAATTAACCGGACCAGAGTGCAAGGTTCTCCTCTCCCGGAAACTTCCTGCATAATCCAGATACGTCCAAAAAGCCTGCTCACAGCACATGCCGATAAGTTGCCGGGACAACAAAACTGCCGTGCATGTAGTTTTTTCATGATTAAGCTTTTTTCTCTTTGAATGTATGAACAGTTAAATACGAGGTGTATTAATACCATGGCCTTGTTATTTAGACATTGCGATTATTGTGGCCGTTCATTTCGTTTGAAAACAGTTTAATTTATGAACAATGATTTATTAGCCCCTTGCTGAGGAAAGAAAAGAGATATATTATTCCAAGCTGTAAACGGAAAAGCAACGTATATTTACTGTGTATATGATAGGCAAAAAATATTCTGCAATAATACTTTTTTTCAAACATTGCAGCCATCCATTATAGTGCTCCGTGATGTTTTTGTCTCTTCCCTTGCTGATCGTTGTTTACGCTTGTTTGTCTGATGGCCGCATTAACTTAGGGATGGTCATAAATCACAAAGGCCTACTAAACAAATGAGTGCAGTCCTATTTTTGATCATAACTAAGAGATAATGAACGAAGAATACGCACAAATTATTTTTATTTTGCGTACAATCAAACAAATGTGCAAAACATTGTTCGCGCAATATAAACCGTGAAGTTTGGTGGATTACATGAGACAGTCAAAATTGCAATGAACTTTGTTTCTTACACTTTCGTGTATCGCTTATAACTTGTTCTGTCCTCTCTTCTACGTTTACAGGTACCTTTTCTAACGTAGAATATGTCAGAATTTTTTTAACTATATAATGAAATGGGAGGCGAGAGGAAAATTTGTTCCTAGCTTGTTTTTTTCAGTATATTTCGGCACGAACCAACCGGAACGAAACTATTTCATTGAGTTGAAATTTTTAACACGAAATCAGTACTTGTCATCAGCGTTATGTACACAAAACGAAGTAACAATTTAAATAAAACATGTGAAATTTAACGTTCATCAGGGATCGCAAAAAGCCTATGTAACCTGCCAGCGTCTAACAAAACGGTCGCTTAAATTGAAATTTATAAAAAAACATTTGCCTGCATTACGAGTTAAAAAAATTAGGAGAACGATAGTCGATGTGGCGTATAGTTCTAGTACATGAAGTACGTGACGCTTTATGTGTGAAATGTCAGGTTTTTCTTATTAGGAGAAAAAGCCCTAATTTGTCTTCATCGATAAAGATCCCTTAAAAAAGTTATAAATTTTCATCCTGGAAATGATGAAATTCGCTACTTTGCCAGCGTATTAAAGGGAAGCAGAAGTTGTTCTTGAAAGAAACGAGTTCGAGGTTTATACTAGCATATTTTTGCCCTGGAAAATAATATTATAAGAATTTAATAAAAAAAAATCAATAACCCCCCCCCCAAAAAAAAAAAGAAAAAAAAACGCTGTGCGTGACGTCATTTTCAAAGGTTTCAACTGCCTTGAACTTGCCGCCTGTGGGGGAAGGCGTGCAGCTTTTTTGGACCGATCGGGTAAGGATTGCGGAAGACACTGAAATGTCGAAATCAATGCCTAATACATCACAACCCCCTCCTCTCGCCCCCCCCCCCCGTTCCTCGAGCACGCCAAAAAGGAGAGACTTCGTCGCTATTTTGAAAGTGCTCTTGCGGCTGCTTGCTGTACTAACCTGAAATATAATTTTGATATTCGTGGTCCTGGATGCCTCATGAAGACAATATAAGCGTATTGTTTAACATATTTAACTGCTTTAGTTTCCATCTAAATATCTAGCACGCTTTTTTTTCTACGCAATGCGATAAACGTTCCAACAATTTCGTAATCATACACCATCACAACTGCATAACCAAGATCGCGCGCATTATTTCTTACCGCTATGTCCTGCTAAGGACCTAATCCTCGTGAATCGTGACACCAACGAAAATTCACTTCTTAACAAAAAAGTGCGGAAAAATTCTGCAACTCGACGGCATCATTATAGTTCGTAAATACTGAAACGAAGCAGATGCCTTTCTATTCTCATACTTCCACGCTCGTCGTTTTAGGTGAGTGCGTGAAATGGCTTTCACATCTGTGCAGCAACAAAAATAAGCACAATATACGCAAGAAAAAAAAACAAGCACGGGTCGCTTACAGCGCAGCCATTCGAAAGGCGCCTTTTGTACGGAGCGGCCGCCTAGCCGCAGTAGACCCGCATTGAATAGGCAGGACAACCAGCCGTCCGTTCTTCCGGCCTTTAGATCGTTCGGCGTCACACTTTTTTATATTTATTTCATTCGCTAGATGTGTTTGCCTTTAGAGGTTCCATGTGCCGTAACGCGTTTACAAGGAATGAACGAGACCAAACTTGGCAAAAAGGAGATATGAACGGCTCAATTTCGCATCGGCGGACGGCGCGATCCAAGGGAGACTCTGGAGACGTAAATAGGAGCCTCTGAGCCTGAAAAGGAACGACCATCGGAGCTGCGGGACAGCGGCCGAGAGAATGTGTGAGAGAGATCAGAGCCAAGACGGTGGAAAGGCCTCCCCGAAGCGCCTCATTGAATCGATTGGTCACGCTAATGCACTGCCGACGGTGCGGGGCTCATCAGCCGATCGGCCGTCCGTGATGAACCTGAGAAGGGGCCCTTCGGCCTTTATTTGCGATGACCAGCTCTGGTTTCGTGTCGTCGCGGGGAGTTCAGACGGGCGGGAAGGAAAGCCGTGGTGTGGGGCAAATTTGGTAATACTGCATTGCTGTTTTTTTTGTTTGTGGGAGGTTGTCGGCAGGTTCGGTAACAAAGACTACCACAAGGCCGAAAGTTCAGAGCTGAGGGGGTGATAGGCAGCGTCATCGTGTTTCGCATTTGGCAAAGATAAAAGACGAGGAGCCGATTATTCGTATGATTTCTTCTTATTTATTTTGGAGCAACGTGATACGGAACACTAGTGTTAGACTGACCTGCGACTTGGCTATGGAAGTTTGTTTACTATACCATGTGCTTGAGAAGACGCCTTTGTTAGTTGACCTAACCTAGTGAAACATCTTATTTGTATGAAACATTCCTTGGTCCAATAAGCGCATACGATCAAATATGATCATATGCGAACATATAAGAACCATATATGAATATGTAAGAAGTTGTAGGTAACTTCGTATTAGTTTCTCATAACTTCTTGTACACTCCTGTATGGTTCTTATATGTTCTTATATAATCTAATTTGATCATGTGCGCTTAGTGGACGAAAAAATTTCTCATGCAAGTAAGATTTTTCATTTGGGTGGTACGTCCCGGAAAGAATCATTCAGATGTTACAACTTGAAATGACATCGTAACTAGTTCGTAAACGTTCGAATCACCGTGTGATAGAATTGCATTTATGGGATAACTGAGGTTCTGAGCGCTTAGAAAACAATATCAACAAAATAGTTTTTGGTTACTAGATAGTATTGCAACGTTGTACTATATGTATATTTTTTAAATAAGACGATAGCTTTATTGATAATGACGAAATCGCAAGTTACGTTGTCGTTAACTTTGTTCCTAACAGATAATTACTCCTTTATCAAATACACGAAAAGAAATATAAAAATATTCTGCAGGGACACTTAATACTGCTTCCTCGTAGGTATGTGAAAGCATACTTTACACAGCGCATTTTTGCAAGCTGCGCGCTACGTCTTCCTTTTTTCACACGGCGCTCCGGCGGTGTCATCACTCTACCCCACTGCGAAGGCGCGGCGAACCCCGCCGGCTCCACGGCTTCCGTGACAATGCATCTGCGTTGCTGTGCTTTTCTTTGTGTTTTATTTCTGAGGCGCGTCCGCTTTGACGCTTGAGCACCCCGCCGGCTTCCTGCGAAGAAGCATACGCGTCGCTGTGCATTTGGTCAGTGAGAATTTAGGTGCCGTTTTTCGCTGCTACAGACAACGGCTACAGACAACGCAGGCTTCGCTCCATGGGACAGTCAATGCTTTCGCATTGAAACGTCATAATTTAATATGATATTAAAAACTGAGTGACACAGTTCGAACACAACACGTGCCCATTTTATAATACACAATAACAGGTCAGTCTTGAAAGCCGATGTTTTCACCCAAGTTCGAGATCTTCATAAACAAACTCCAGAATGGGCTCACATACTGGATCGGTAAAAACAAGAAAATTAAACAGTTTTTTCATTCGATACTAAAAGAAAACCACGCGCCGTAAAAAGCAGAAATTCAGAGTAATTAATATAGAACGCTGAAGGTTTGAGAACATAATGTCACCTAGATAAAAACCGAAAGAGGTAAAATGCATTTTATTTACGAGTGCCAACAACGTAGTCCTAATATTTTGGCCAAACTATGAAATTATATTGTGTGCCTCTGTTGGGCAAATTTCGGTGAGAAAATTTGTTAAGCAAAAGACGACACTATTGTTTTCTTACGAAAAATGTCTGACTAAGATAGAAGCTAATGGTTTTGATACCTAAATAAAAGCAGGTATAATATTATTGTATAAAAGATTCCATTTATAAGGAGGAACTGCCATAAGTTGTTTGGGATGTCAACATATTAGTTAACAATTGTTTACATCTGCAAATTATTTACGATATACATGAAGTTATTTAAAGTGTTTTTGAGGCTATCAATAAACATATTTGATGTCTGTATAATTTTCACTTAATAAAATTGCAGAAATGGTAATTATATCATTCATCCTCAGAATATAGACCCAAGATATTTCTTATAGCACGTGTCCTCTAGTTAGTGCCGCATTAAATATTGCACCAAGATTTCAAAACCTTGTTCACATCAAATGTATAAGAATGTTCTAGACGACCTTTATCTTCCAAAAGTTATAAAAAGCGTATTTCCTTGTTCACACTTCAAAATCGAAAGGCGCTTACACGCGGATATCCACTTACATAGTTCATTACATTCAATGTGCCCTTGATTAGAACATCGTGGAGAAGCAAGGCGAAAACTTGATATAGACCGTTCTAATATTCCCATTCAACGCGCTTTCAGTTTTGCGTTTTTTGGGCTATGAAACTCGTTCTGAGCATGCGCTGTAGCTCTCTTCTGCGCAATATTAGATATCGCGCAAGCGTTCACGGCCCAGTGACTTAGAATCTTTCACCTGAGTGATAAGCTCTGGAAGAGTGAACACCGGACGTTATGTTTGGCGTGATATAACTCTTTAACGAACGTAAATTGTTAAAGATAAAACGAAGAGACATGTGTTGTGTACTTGAAGGAGACTACACTAGTGAAGTCAAAAATCCAGTGAAGCGCAGGAAAGTTTCTCTTGTCACTTAAAGGTTGTTGGATCGTTTTATCTTATGCAATAATCGATTCGATCGAGTCTCTCTCCAGTCGTTGCCTAGGAAGTCACACACATGGGAAATGCAATGAAACGGTTTACTAATTCCCAGTCCATCCCCCAAGTCCCGTGCTCCTTCTGTGGTGGCTGCAGCTGAACGGCTCCCTCCACGAACCGAGATTCTCTACTAAAGACTACCTATGAGTTGAGACTCGCTCTACTCAATACCTCTGATGAAGCTCCCCAATAAAGGCCCTATGAACACTGTCTCTCAAAGGCTCTTAACCGATTCTCAAGTTAAGACTCTCAGATGAAATATCCAAAGTCAAGACTCTCTAATCATGACTGCTAAATGAAGACTCTCAAATCAAGACTGTTTTGGTTCCGCCTGCTATATCCTTAGATGCTAGCCCGACTCCTTTGTCTGCCGCTTTTTCTCGCTCCTACCAAGAATCTCATGCCCATATAACGCCACAGCCGAGCTACGCGGCGCCTGTCCGGCGAGAAGTTCCCGGCTCGGTACGGTAATGCAAACTTTAACGCATATTCGGTGGTAGGCACGCGGGGCATTGCAACCCTCCACGCTGTTTACGTGACGTGAATCAAAGGATCCCAAACTGGCGTGTAATGTCGGCTTTGGCACTGAAGACGTTAGAGGAGTGTACAAGAGTCCACAACGGCGAGGAATGTGGGCTTCGGCACTGGGCACGTGGAGGCGAAGAAGGTTCTCCACAAGGTTCTGTGCAACATTTTTCGTACATTGCGTAAATACCACAAAGAATGATTCCCTGGCGTTTATAACCTATCAAACACACGTTTTCTTGTTCCCTCGTGCAAAATTACGTGCAAAAAAAAAGAAAAAGAGCAGCGTTGTTTTACACAACACGCAGCAAGAACAAGCGGCCATGACCTCAGGAACCAATTATACGCGGTTAATGTTTATCACAGCCACGCGCTAGGGTCGGCAAAACACAGGACACGTGTTCAGCCTCTAGACATTTTTAGGGTTCGGCTATTCACGTCACTGCAGCGATTGGTCATGAACCACTACCCGGACGATTGCGGAGCTATTGGTTATCGCAAGCTAAAATGGAGTGATCGCGCAATGATCGGGTTCAATTTGTGAGCCGCGTAAAAATGTCGTCACTTGGGGACGATGCGTACACTGTAACCTCCAAACTATGTCACCAAGTTTTGCGAAGGAGAGATTGAAAGAAAACGTTGCTGTTTATTCTTAAAAGTACACCCCAACAAAAGAGGCCTCTTGGTCAATGGCGTTGCCTGCGTGTATAGTTAGGACCCCAAATACCAGTAAGCTCGTGTAAAGTGAAAACAAAAACAAAACCTTTCCAACTGAGAATCTTTCCAAAGCCCTTTCAATGGGTGTATCGCCGCCAGCGCTTCGCTTTTCCTTACAAGTACTCACTCAAAGGGAAAGCCAGCTTTACGTCCGTGATTTTGCAAGAGAGTGAGACAGCATGCTTGCGAAAGAGGAAATACTAGTGTGTAGGTCGTAGCCAAAGGCCAGACTGTCATCATTAGTTCGGCGGAGGGGAGCAGGGGATAACAGCTGATAAAAGGAAAAATTGTGAAAGTGAAGAGGTATAGTGATTCGCCAGAGCCGACATCGCGGCGGCGGATGGAACAGCAACCTCGAGCGATTGAAGGAAGCCGGCAATAACCGACGAAGAAGGCAAGGTGGGAGACTCCTTGTTGTAGAGTCCAGCGTTGAGAAGCAGATTGGACAAACGCTATCCAAGTTGTCCCAGCATTGTCACCACGTGCGCCAGCGCCAAGTATCATCTTAGACCTAGCCAAAGTGCAATGGGTCGGTCGAAAGCTCAGGTGCAGTTGGGATGGGGAGGGGACGTGCAGGTTGCGATTTTCTATTCCAATACATTACGAGGTTGATATGAAAACTAAAGCGAGTGTGTATATGAGGAAATATAACGATTCAATCGTTTTCCTTCTACCTCCAAGATCACGTACATCAAAATTATATTGCAGTTTGATATACCATAGTAGCCACTACATCACTTTCAATATAGACCTGAAGCCCATCCTTCCCGTCTCGTTCGAGGGGGGGGGGGGCAGGATAGTGACGCATTATACGCTGTAAAGCAGCTGTGCACGGGAGCCGCTATTACCGACCTTCAGTTTTAGTTTCCACTTATTCCGTTCGATTTACTCCATCAATGACACGGCAGGACAGGTTATTGCCTCTTTGGGTGCTACTGTGTCCTTCTAGCCAGCATAGGCCTTTGTTTAGGCTCGTCAACACTCGCTTCAGTGGCTCGGCATCTCGGTAAGGCAAGAGAAGGTCGGCAATGGCGGCTCTATCTGGCGCATGTTTGAAGAGTCTGTACAGAGATCTCAACATCGCCGTGCCTTCCGCAAGCGATACCCGAGCAGTCAAAAGCGCTGCACTCCTGTCCTCACAAGTGGCACGCGCGAGGCAGTTGAAAACCCTGGGTATGACGTCACACCCAGTGGTCGGTTTTTCTGCTTTTCTGGTCTACATTGATAGGCTCGGCTCCTACGTTTGCGATAATAAAATTATCACGACAAAAATACACTGAGAATTTACAACTAACTTTTTTTTTCAGGAACCACTTTACCCTTTCTTTATGTTCGTTGGCAATATCTTTAAATGACCCTTTCCCCCAACAAAATAATATAAAAAATCATTCTGGTATTCACAGCGAATTGCATGTATCTGCGTGGGAGCGTGATATATACGTGTCGGCATGCCCAGGCCGCAGCAAAGTGAGGTTTTAATGCGAAAGCATTAACTGTCCCATGGAGCGAGAGGACGTCATCAGCTGCGCCAGACTGCAGATAAATTCCCGAAAGCGAGATCTGAGGCATCCCAGCTTTGAAACCACGCAGAAAGCAACGCAAAAACGGCAGTGATATTTGTGTCGTTCTCCTCTTTTTCTCAAGCGCATGCGCGGGAACTTATCGCGGGCGAAGAGCTCAGTGAATGTGGTGCAGATTTCATAGTCTCTAAAAAAAAAAAAGAAGAAGAAGAAGGAAGAGATTGAAGAGAGGATAGCTAAACACGAGTGGTGACGGGCCGAGTGTGACAGTGCCCGACGTGCCAAAACACTCCAGAGGTCTTAGTTTGGTCTGAGATGAGAGCGAGAGAGATCTCGTCTGCTGAGTGGACGTGGTACCCCAGTTTGTGGGTAATCAACCAATCAGATTTTTTTCGCCCGTTTGCGTGTTCACAATTGGCAATATTTTGATGAGAAGGCGTCGACGAGAGACAAAAAGCCAGAGTGGTCTCGCTGCCTCTGATGTGCCTGGCCTTGGTAGGGAGGCGGCAATAACCGACATCCACCGGCCGATGTCGGCTGGCGTATGGCAGCAGAAGAACTTATGATTGGCAAACAAAGCGCGGGTTGTCGCTGGATCCTAACGTGAGATAGCGAGCGATTGCAATTTTGACGAGCTTCCGTACTGACCTCACCGCAGCACTCTGCTCGGAAACTGACAATTGTCAATATTTTTTAGTATGTTAACAGACGACGGGAAATCCTCATCGTTCTATGTTCGTCTCCGAACGGCGCTTCGTAGCAGACACCCTTGTTCTCCACTCATGTTAGCAGACGAACCGTCCGGGAACGCTATCTTATCCTCGCTCCGTGAGACGCAAATTCGATCTTGCCCTCGCTCTTGCAGTTACCGAACACGCATCCCAGAGAAGAAATCGAGACGTTTGGCTGGATATTTGATGACTAGTTATCCACTGTAGGGTTCGTCACAATTTAATTGTAGGTATATAGAGCCTCTACACAACACAAGCAATGCTTTCACGTTTTGTTGTACCTTGCATGGAAGCACCGCATGAACACAGCTTTGTTTGTTACCCACACAACCAATTTAACCATCTAAGAAACTCGTTATCGTAGTTATCAAGCCAACCAAGAGCATTGTAAAAGGTTTCACGTTTGCTGAAATGAAAATGTTGTGATTGGTGAAAGGTCCGTAAGTGGCGCGGACGGAGGTGGTGTTCACGAAACAAAACAACCAAAGTTTGCAATGGCGCATGACGGTCCTTGTATTTACGCCATGGTCACTGCCATATCTCCGACGTTATTATTAGGGTATCTCGTACGAACTCGTCATTCGTCGAGCGTTCCTAATAGTTTTAACTCGAGATATTTCCAAGTGCGATGCGAACCGATGAACGCACTTACCCTTTTTGGTACGGCTTCGTCGATTATCAGATATTCTGTGTGTATGATCCCTCATTGCGCGGACTCTTTTTTATTTGCACTCAGTCGAACAGAAAACACAACCATATCGTGTTGAGAATAAAAACAAAAACGCGGAGATTTTTATATGTAGTACCAGAGCTCAAGAGGTTTTAACGCAGATCCTAGGGCTTTCGTAGTTTCCCACATTGAGGTTGTCACTGCTGTAACACATCTGCTAATGCCAGCCATATTCTAGGATTTAAGAACAAAAGTTAATACTGGTTGAGGTTTACAAGCTTTTTAAGTTCAGTGAAGTCAAAAATAACTGCAAGTACTACAATAACTTTAGAGCGCTGATTTCTCTGGAAAGGAAAATTATGTTGCAATAAACTTTGATATAAGACCAGAAGGTTCGGTATAATAGGATTACTTGCGTATCACTTCTTAGTCGTTGCCAATATGGCCGCTGCACTACAAACCAGATATCAAAACTTTACGATAACCTGATGCTTGCTATTTGGTTACTAACTTTACCTTGCAAAGTAGCATGCATTCATGTGCATGCTACTGTACCAATGTACCATGCATGCATGCGTACATTTTAAGCGGACTTCAGCTACGCGTCTTTTTGTTCATATAATTTTCGAATATTGACATACAAACAGACGGTTTGAAATTCAGATAGATTTTATTGAAATATTTAATGAAAAACTAGACTTCGGTTGTAAGAAAATATTTTGAAAAATTTATACTTAGAAAATAAATAACTCGGAAAAACATTGGACGCTCGGACACATAAAAATTAGTGACCTTCTTTGCGCACAAATGAATGAACAAGAAGACGAAGTTGTCAAAATTCAGGTCGATTCTAAATTTATCAGAAAATAAACATAAGGCCTGCAGTCCACGCGCCCTCTTGACCTCCATACGGAGAAAACATTATATTAGAACTATTTATAGAAGGCCCAATTACCATTGGTAATATACAGAAGAAATACGGGCAACCTGGGCCGCCCAGGTTTACACTCCGCAAAAAATAAATTGTGCAGAAACTGTCCCTGCGGCCGAACACCGTACACCGGACGCTTATCCGAAGCGCAGTGTAAATATTTTAAGACCGCGTCTCAGCTAAGAGTGCAATTTGTGGCCACACAGGTAAGGCGACTCTAGGTCGAAGCGGAAATAGTAGACCTGAAACACAATAGCTTCTTTATCCCTTTTTGTGTTTGCGGGTGACCTGAACCTGAATCAATAAACGCGGTTACGCCCACCGTTTCGTGAACGGTAGCAGAAACTGACTGTTGCACAGGGTTAACGGCGAGTGCCGTAGAGCTTGGAAAACAAAAAAGAGCGACTATATACATAAATGACGGCGCCTTCCTGCTTTCTCGTTGCAGATGGCTTTAGACCGTCAAGATCATTGATCAAAATGGCTACTAGCGTGTCTGTCCTACAAATAAATATTTATGTGGGCGTCTTTCGATGCGAACAGCGTATACAATTGCAGTATGTCAGCAGTCAATATCGACACACTCAATGCGTGTATAATAAAGTTGCAAAATGTAAATAGTTTTAAGAGCGTCGTGCATTTTTTGTTTGTTTTATGTTTCGTTACATAGCGTGTGTTTACGGGAACGGCGTCCTTTCCGCGCTGTCGTGTTGTGGTCATATTATCGCAGTTTGACACCCGATTTCGTCTGTTTGGGTGAACAAGAATGAAATGCTTAATATTGAAATAGGCTTTCATGTCTCCAATTCACAATTTTAGCTAAAACTTAAACACAGAAAGAAAAGATATTTGATGGCGAAGAAGTGCGTATTTCTTTTTAAAAGTTACCTTCGCTAGAAAATAAAAACAAAATATGATGTGTTTGTATTTTTTTCCAACCTTAAGACGATAAAATTGAATCAAAACTAAAAAAAAAAACACTATGTTAGTTAATAAATTAAAAAGGTTTTTCAATGTAACGCAATTTATTTCTGTAAAAATGTGAGCCAATTAAAACAAACTAAAATATCAAAAACGTTAAGTTTTTTCTAAACTAAAAATTCATGACTGTTGCTGCAAAAAAGGAGGTGGGGATGATCTAGTAATTTTATGCGGTTGCATAACTCGCAGTCAGATATTGTTTTACTTTTCCCGCGGTTAAATTTAAACTGATTTTGATTTTTACTACAACATTTGTATCTGTTTTTAGATGCCTTTTGCATGATAATTTGTACCGTACCTAAGGAGAACTCCGCAAGTAGACGACTAATTCATTGGACATCCCGATGTGAGTGCCCACCTTGTCTTAGCTAAAATTATCGCAAAAACGAAACTTGTCATTGTTCACGTGGTTTTGAAATGTTCAAAGCGAATTACTCGCACTGCATTTTGTGATAGCACAACAATATAACATACATTTATTTTAATGTCGTGACTATTTATTTAGTATAAGTTTATTAGTGCTTCAGTTATTAAACCAAATATTATTTCTAATATATCATTATTCTATCTATTGCAGTAGGAATAATGCGATACCCTTTATTCTACAGCCTGATATTTTACCACGAATGACCACAGCACACACAAAAAAAGCCAGACAATATTTAACAGAACAACTCAAAATCCCCAGATTCTAGCTTTTGACCGGAGTACAGCAACTGCGCTTTCTTAGCAGTCCTGAAACAAGGTTCCATTTCGTATATGAACACAGCACTGCCTTTCTCTGTAATACTCCTAGAGTTTATACAGATCTTTCTCATTCGGTCGGCTCAGCACCAGGAGTATTGAACGGCAGAAAATCTGCGACAATCTTTACCAGACGCATTCGCGTTTGCTCCAATTCAAAATTAGATTATCTCTCCCGCAGCGCTCTTTATTGAAAAAGGTTTCTTTTTTCACGGTATAATAATCAATCGTATTGATTTTCTTATTACATCCTCGATTCTGAACGGCTCTAATATAAAATAAGAGCAAGTTAGTATTCCTATTTTACCCTCGACTACATTTACTTTTCGCCAGAATATCGTGCATTTCAAATTGATTTTCTATAGCAATAAAGGATGGCAATCCGAACCAAAAATACAAATTGATAGGCTTGGAAGAGAGCGATTTTGAGATATGAGATGACGGAGTTTCGTAGAAACATAATTATATTATCATGTAAGTTGCAAAAAAAAATAAGTTATTCTTATTTGGCGGTAAAAAATAAAATAAAAAATAAAACAGAAAGAAGCATCACACACAGAATTGATAAATGTTTGATCCTTGATACAGGAAAATAAAAAAATCTAAATTGTGGTATTGATTACACGAGCATAATTTGTTTATTTAGTTAGCATGCTACAAATAGCCAGGCGTTGGTTTCCTCAAATGCAAAGACAAAAGAATCGCGTTGGCTTTTTCCTTGATAAAGATACGGCTGCGCAACTTTGCTTACATTCCTAGAGTTTCGAACTTAGCATAAAACATTTTGCTCATTTTTGTTCACGTTCAACTTTTGTACCGAATCATTTATACAAATTCAGGAGGCTTTATTGTATTTCCACTTATTCTGTGCATTTCAAGTGCTTCATGTATTGATCGACAGTATCACAATTGACATTATTTGCTGAAAAGAAAAATAGAAAAAACCACGCTGAAAATAATCGGTTCAGTCTGTAATCCACCTTATTTTAGAGTTCAACAGCTTAATGTTTAGGAGGTTTTTATGCAAATCTCTTCTGAACACAATCACTTTCCAACAAACAACACGCACTCGGTGTGTGGGCATACTTTAACTAGTGACGGCTGAAATGTTTTCATACAAATCTTCGTTCCTCTTGCTTGAGACATATTCATTACTAATGAATGAAAAGACCATATTCAGGAAGTTCTTTGAACGATAAATATTTTAATGTAAACAGGAGTGCATAAATATTTATTATAGTAATCATTCTCTCTACAACTTTTAAAGGCTTGATCTTCGTAGAAGTCGATTGATGTGCAGCAATTACTTTGAATTTCACATTGGACGACAGGCAATTTATCTTCAGAGTTTATCCGAAATCCCAATTTTAAGAACTATATCACTACGTTGAATACACAAATATATTTCTTGCTATCTCCTAGTTACTGTCAACTATTCTTGCTTTGCGCGCCTTCTGTACTTGTTCCAGCGATTTGCACCCGTGTGAAGTGTATTTCATCATGCCATATCACAAATAGGGTGACAACTGTGGATCATCTGATGTAATACAATCCGTAAACATCGGCGGTGGTCTACATAACGCTCAAACTTCTGCGGAATGCACATTGAGTGGCCAATTATTAACTTCTGGAATTACAAGGCGTAGTTTTTTCCATGTAAACTTGCCAAAGTTAATGCTGGGCGTGTTTGCAGACGTCCCGTGTTAGCGATGCATGTAGCGGCATCTCCCGATAAGCTCAACTGAGAGGAAATAGAGTGCATCATATGTGGCAATTCGATATTGATCAATAGACGTCTCCCGCAAAGGACATCAAGAGAAGGCCGGCAGTACTGATGAATAAAGTAATGTGATGTTAAATTACGCTTCGTTCATTGGAATTAAGTATTACGGTGAAGACAACATCCACTAGCCTTTCGTTTTGGGAGCAAATGTAGAAATTAATTTTTGCGTTCATATACCTCTGTGAGAAGATTATCAGAACTTGTATATGAATTTGTTCTTTTTCAACTTTCTGCAGAATTGTATTTCTTATGATATGAAATAGAAAGCAATAATAACTGCCGTCAACTTCGCCCATTCATTTACAAGACAAGTCAGTCACTTCGATGTACGGAGAGTTTAACTTTCCACTAAGCAAATCATATTATGGCGAAAAATAGAAGTATCTCCATGTAACACAAACATTCTGTTTCACGTCTCTGGTACGAACGGTGTAACTACTGTATTTTTTTCTGAAAATGGCCAGTAAATTAAATTGATGGGGCTACCGAGTGCTACAACTTGAGGCTAATACTGGAACATGTTATTCAGTTCCTGAAGAGATGCTGCCACAGTAACATCAATTGCGTCTATACAAAAACTAGTTTTAAATGTTTAATGCTTCAGATGTTTTAGGTTACAGAGAGCGTCGAGGACTTTTACGGTATGGTGAATACATATTTCTTCCTTGGGGTAGCTTATTAGAACCCGATTACACCTTAAACGAACGTACAGGCCTGAATTAGTGACGTCCGCCTCAGCCACAAATGGTGACAGCCGAAGACAGGCGCAAGCTAAAAAAACAAAATAACAAAAGTCGGTGATATGAAAACAGGGAGATATCTCGAAAGAAATGAGGAACGGTCGAATGCCGTCTCCATCAGATAAAGCTCGCGTGCGCCGGAGGTCCAAGTCGACGTATACCGCATCCCGAAGAAAACAACTACGACAACAACAAAAAGCAGGGAAAAAAAACGACTTTTAATGGCAGCGGGCACCGAAGTCCCCCCGGGCTCCTCGCCGCCGCTGCCGCTATCTAATGCATAATCGCGAACAGGTGCTCGACCACATCATGCAAAACAACAAACGACAACAGCCAAAACTGTTCTAGGCTGGAAAATTAAATTTTAGTCTTTTCTTCACGCTTTCTATATTGCGTTGTCCGGTATTTTGCTTTTCTTTTTTTTTTCTTTCTTCTTTCTCTTTACAAATGCGACCAGAAAACGCCCCGGCTCTCCATTAGCAAATTGCCGCGAGCCGGTTTCAATATGCGAACCACAGGCAGAACTCCCCCCCCCCCCCCCTGCTTTTCCTCCCCCTTTCCACTTTCCGGACTTACGAGCTTGGCTGTGTCAGCCAGTACGTGCCACTATGACTGGTGGAACCGCCGGTGAACTCAGGCGCGCTTCTCCTGTAAGCGCGGTTTGCCGCAAAGAGCGTATACTAAACATCAAGAAACAAGAAACAAAAAAAAATATATTAAAAGAAAACAAGTTACCAACTTATATATTCTTACGGCTCACGCGTTTGTATGCTCCCTTTAACTTTGCGGTGGACCGCCGATGAAGCTACGAGCCATCGAAGCAAATCCCACGCCTCGTGAATATCACGTGATTGTCGGGGAAGGCCGCCGCGAAGCGCAAAGTTGACAGTCCCGCGATATGTCTACGCAGGGCTGGATCGGCTGGGATAGCCACGTAGCGCCTCCCACGGTCCATCCTGAGGCGAAACTTGGTAGAACGCGAGCAGCTCAGGAGGGAATGCCGTCCCGAGGATTATGAGCTGGTGCGAGTGAAAAGCAGAAGGGCTGCAAAGTGCGGTTCCCGAGTTTGATGCGCGTGTAGTACACGGGAAAGAAAAACCCGAAAGCCCGATTATAATCTTTTTTTTTTGTGCCTCTTTATTTGTTTATTGTTTGCGTTTGCCATGACTGCCGCTCTTGTCCTGCCTCGCTCTGACTGAGTGAACGTGATGCGTTGAGCAGTGAGATTTTTCGTTCGTTGCCACATAATCCAAAGCTAATGTTGTCCGAAAAAAAACAGAAAACAATGGTCTACAATCCGTTTCACTTTGAGTACGACCAGAGCCGATGATACGATTCAGCGGAACCGATTAAGCGGCGACAAAAGTGGAATGCCGCGACGTTCGTAGTCTTTACGACTTGGACCTCGTCGCGTAGACATATCCGGCATCGAAGTAAGGGAGTGTTCGCGGCTTATTCAATCTGCCTGGGGAGCGCAAGTTTGTCTGCTTTTTGCCCATGGGGTTGCAGGACGTCAAAATGTCGAGCTGTGAACGGCCCTGATAGAAGGATAGTGGGTAGAGCTCGTTGCTAGCAGCCTTGAGGTCTACGCACTCTCCTTCCAGTCGGAGCGAATCGGGGCTTGAAGTTCTGACGTCAACGCGACTCCTGCGCAACAAGCAGAAGAAGTTGCGCTCCGCATAGGGTACAATGAGCAGACGAGCTTCGCTTCAAAGGCTCGCTCAACACTCACGAAGAAACGGTCCCGTTCTAAGTGCCTAAAATAAACACGTCTGTAACAAGAAAAAAAGAAAAAGCACCTCATGACAATAACGTCGCTTGCCTCACTTTCTGGTAAAACAGAGAAGTAAATTCCAAAAACATACTGTTATTTTTTTGCGTCCACGTCTTGGACATAAAAACATGTGTTCTAATATATTTCCCATTCGCAACTTTTTCTCGCGACCTAAAATAGCTCGTATTTATTTTTCGGAGGTAAACACATCTCGTGACAGGGGTGTCCTATCAAAACACTTACAAAGATTTTCTTTTTTTTTTTAGGGGGAGTGGAAGGGGGGGGGGGGGTAAGTGATTTTTTTATAGTTAAGTTGTTTTGCGAGTTGGCGCGAAATATTTCCCAGTTCGTTCAAAATACAGTAGAGTGGTTGTCGTAAAAACAAGTGCGGTGTGATGATACCTAATGCTGAGATGCTGCTCGAAGCACGTCGGTTACAGGATGCCGCCTTGTTGAGCTTCCGCGCTCTATAAAACAAATTATGACGAAATCCCCGGTTGACATTAACTGTAGTAAAGTACCCGGTGTAATGTACTGCCTCAAAGATCAGCAAAAGAAAGACAGAAAAAAAAACTGAACACTTCTCTTTCACTTTTTTGGTCCACAAGCAGTCAAAGTGCATGATGCCCCCCCCCCCCCCCTCAACCAACAAATCAAAGAATTTTTTTTTTTCAACGCAACAATAAAGTACGTTTAGCTTATTTCTCATTCTACCCCAAATTAAGTGCCAGCGGTCAGAAACGGATTCGTGGGTTTAAGAACCAACTTCTTCAAATCTTAAAGAAACCCCTTCAAATCTTGCTAGGATGTTACTAAAATATTATTTACAACTAACTTATTAAAAGAGTAATAAAGTCTCATAGGGCGAGAAAATGTTTAAAAAAATGCAACTTGGGTACATCAGATGCAAGGACGATCACGACAATCAAAGGGCGACATGGTGCAGCGAACGCGCGATGACGAGGCAGCCGGGCCCGCACTGACATTACTTCAAGTAGGGGTTAAACAAAAAGCACGTGGGCGCATTTGGGACGTAAACAAACGCGCGAGGTCCGCAAGGAGTAGACCGAGTTGCACGGCGTATTAAGCAAGATATTAAACAGCTATTAGTGATCTTCTAAATTTTACGATAGCTAAATGGTGGGCGACAGAGCCCTTGAACCTTTCAAGCTAGCTAAATGGCACCAGTTATATACAAAATGGCTCCTATTTCCCATAAAAATTTTCAGAAAATCATATATAACTTTTTAATAAGTTGTGGTTATTTACCAAGACTTCCGCATCAAGTTTGAACAGCTAGCGCTCCATTTGAATGGATTCTGAGCGTTTGGAGAACCGCAGTCTATTTTCACTGTGCAAAAAAAACCCTTAAATTTCTTATTTCGCTTTGGGTGGGGGGGGGGGGGGTTGCTATATGTTTTATGGTAAAAAGTGTACTACTTGAAAATATACCATCGCGCAAAAGTCAAGTTGGGAATGGCCTTCGCGATAGAGCTCTTGCGATTATTTAATTCCATCGGAAGAACGCGCCAGTATCTTGGCAAAATCGAGGGCTTTCCATCTTTTTCCCGGCTTCACGAGTGTTGACAGGCAGTGGGATTGTATTCTTAGTTTCCACTCACCATCAGAAACCGCAATTTCAAAATGCGGGATACGCACTTAAACTTTCTCAAGAACCACCCCAATGCAGCGACAACTATATATTTTTTTTAATTTCCTATGCTTTGCAGCGGAGCAGGAAGCCCAAGGCACGGGGAAAGGCATTAAACCGTTAGGTATTCACCAAGCGCTCCGCAGCCGAGCCTAGCATAAAGAAAAAAAGGCGTTCCCGAACTTGGTGGGTTCGTCTGCATTTCTGTAAATCATAAGCCCGGAATCTGCGCCGACGTCGCGGCAACGTGATCAGCATAACGGCAGCGCCACGGTGCAGCGGCGGCCCTGCCCGCCTTCATCCGGGTCAGCGGGCCCCCGGGCAAGAGCAAGAGGAGCCCGGAGAAAAATCTCCCGTCGGCATTCGGGCCCCGTGCTTTTCTACTCAAATGAAAACGTCGAAACGGTTCCTTTCGGCTCTCTTTCAGATATATATTCCGAACGCGGTGGACGTTCCACCCCATCTTTCTCTCGCTCCCGCTTTCTCTTTTTGTTTAGTTTTCATCATTTGCTGCGCGTTTTTAAAACACCGTTTGCGTTCCTAGGCTTGCGCTTCCTGAACACACCTAAGACTGATGTTTAACGAACTCCATCTACTAAAACCAAAAAACTATTCCGTCAGTTTTTCTTCTTTTTTTTCATTCTGAGGCTAAGGGTTTTGCATGCTGAAAACCATTAACGCTTTTCAGAACAAACGCAAATCAGCATCAAATCGGCTAAGAGAGAAATATAGCTTCGGCCAGGCTGGACCACTCGCAATTCATCTCACTGTAAGATGCAGAAAGTCAGAGATGCCAGTATCGCGAGTCCAAGCCACGTGAAATGAATATTTGGGTAAATCGCTTTGGTGAGAGGGAAGGAAAAAAAAACATTTGCTAACGACCAAACGGAGACAAGCATCCGCTTGCTCAATCGTAGTGTTGAAGTGAGGATTTGCTCTATATTTTTTTTTTAATACTGACATTTTCTTATAGCGTCAGTGTGTCATAAATCGCGTTTACCCGTTTATATTGAGGCGCTGATCCCCCACTGTTACCGTATACTACTTGAGAATACATACTATTATTATTTGTTCCTACTGCTTGCCATTTTCAAGGCTTTAGCAGGAGTGGAACGACATAAATTCGAAATACATGTTCATGTTCCAAATACATTTTTTATGAGTAGTTATTTACTCCAGCGCACAGAGAACGCAGCCACCATGATTGTTCCTGAGTACCTCGGGAGGTCCTGAGTCGGTGTTTTTATCCTGGGCCAACCTTTGTCAATGCACATATTTATGTCTCAAGCTCATCGCGGGAAGTCGGGGAACATCGCCACAGAGAGCTTGACCGGTAGGCTGTTTCAATATGATAGCAACGAAGAAATTCCGGCAGATATGGGGTGGTCGTCCTTCGATGACAAGAAGGCGACTAGCAAGGTAACTTAGGACATTCCTTTCCGCATGAAAATTGACAGCAGTTTAGAGAAAAGACTCTCTGACTACATGTCACCTGAAAGGGTCACCTGGAAGAAGAAACTGTAGTAGCTAGATACGGAGAACGGATCTTTTCATCCCTGTCATTGCAACAACGGAAGAGAGAGGGGGAACGGGAGACACGGATACATGGGAGAGGAGAACGCGCTTTGGTGGGCCTAAACGGTAAAGTCCAAATCGAGGCTACGCATATACAATTATTCAAATGAATACATTTCTGAAAAGACTGCGCTTGGCGACAACACCCTGCGCAATTGCCAGCTCCTTGAGGCGCTCGAATGAGGACTACGAACATAGGTGTACCGCAGTCGCTGGGACCAGACGTTGGGATCACCTGTGTGTTGAGTCTGCGGTGAGGCAAATGATACGATCAAGCATAATGCACTGTCTCGCGCCAGCATGCACTCAACACAATCAGCGGAGTGCGGACAAGCGCTGCGTGAGAGCGCGCTAGCAGGGGTACTTTGGATCTGCCCTGCTCGCCGAAGCCACGGGCGGAACGCCTAGCGCCAACAGAAGGTGGGACTATATATACCGGTACATGAATGGTTGCACCGAGATTCGCCGACCCCAAAGTACGTTATACCTATTCGGCTCTCGTTAGCTACAGCCAAAATACTCCAGCATTTTTTTTTTGTAAATTGTACTATTATCTCTAAAATTAAACGACGATTTCAAATTTTTATTGTAGTGTCGAAAGCTTGTCTCGCGCTCGGTAACAAGGGGACGTTCCCCGTTATTGCGCTTCCTACAAATCGCGTGATCCTATCGGCAGCCATCATGCGCCATCGTGCGTGAAGCGTCGAAACCTGTGGCTAAAGGCGTGTCATCAAATTGCACGGATATGTTTGCCCCATAAATGCGTCCTGTGTAAACAGTGGGGCAATATAGCTGCGCATAAAGATATTTTCATTGCAAACCTACTAGACTTCATCCACAGAGTAGGCAAAACTTGATAAAACAATGCAAATAATCATCCATATGACACCTAGAAATGTGCAGCATGCATAATGACCGAATCACAAATACACGACCATAAAATACAGGGTGTGTCCCCATTGGAAATGCGAGGACTGTTCAGGAAGTAAGGCCCCACATTTATGACCTTCACAAAAAAATGTTAACATAAACTTTTACAGATTGCCACAATCATGTTTCTTTCATACACGAACGGACTTTAACGGCCGTCGGACCAAGTACGCCGCTGTAGTAGTTTCTAAAAATGTCGTTTACGGCTGACGTGTCTCACAAGCAACGAGCTGTGATTGAATACTTAGTGGAGAGAAACGGAACTGTGGGAAAGATGTACGACCCTTTGTGGGCTCTGTATGAAAGCGGTGCAATAAATAGGAGCATGGTTGGCAGCTAGGTTTAAAAATTTACGTTCTTAAAACATAAAAAAGAACTAGCTGCGTAATCAGCCGCAGTCAGGGTGTCCTGCTTTCATCACCGAACTAGACATTATTTCTTAAAATCGACACATCACAAGACGGCAAACGACCATACAGCTCAACAAAGAACGTATATTCCCAAGTCTAATCATTACAAACATGTGTGGCCTGACAGAGATCCAGGAGACATGTTGATCCAGTACGACCATGCCTATTCTTCAGAAAAGTCTCAAGATCCAGGAAGCAATCATTAATACTTTTTTGGACTATGTTCTCCTACCGCTCATATTTTCTGGATTAAGCACCATCAGAAATTTATCTCTGCTGACCACGCAAGAATTCACTGCAGTCTGCATGTTTTAAAAATGACGAGAGCGTGTGGTTTTTCAAATCACAACATGGCTACGTGAGCTGCAAACGAGCTGGTACAAGGAAGGCAGGCATGACCTAGTTTCACGTGCGAGTAAAGCTGTAGAAATGGGTGATTATTACGTCAAAATATAGCGTGTATACAGTGACGCCCGAGTTCTACTAGAGCGACAAACAGAAGCAAACGACAGCGACAAGCCTCAGACACATGCAGCATGCTCGCGATTGTACCTTTGGCAGGCGTTTCGTCGTTCGGTGCTCGTGAAGTAAGCACGAGTGATTGCAAGCCAGCGAAAGATACCCTCGCGTGCATGATGTTCATGTTTGAGCATAGCCTCCTTTATTCTACAAAGCCTGTCACATCTCGAAAGACTCTGGTTTGAGGCTTGTCGCTGTAGTTTGTTTCTGTTTGTCACTGTAGTGGGACGCGCGCATAAGCAGTCACTAATACTTAATGCCAATTTCTTACAAATTGTATAGTTAGGCTCTGATATAAAACAAAATTCGATACATTATATTTGTTCAATCCTCGCAAGTTATGTGCTGCCAAAGATGTCAAATAATACAGTAAGCAGGGACTAGTCAAGCGAATTTGTGTAGCTTTTTCTCCTTGTGTCCTTCGTCACACCTATAAAAGTTATAAATTTGAATTGAATTGAATAGACTTCGCCAAACCTCCAGAGAAAAGAAGCATGTGTGGCATTTTGGTATCCGGAGAAAACTATCCCGGTCAGGATGGTTCCGTTCAATATATACCTTGTTGAAGATGGCGGTATGGCTTTGTTGGGATTTAACCGTTTCTGAATTGTTGTTACTTGATGCAAACTGAAAAGGTGAAAGCGAAATTAATTGACAAAATACATCGCTTTACATAAAATTTGCAACCTTAAAATTATATTTATTAAAAAAATTGTTTTATTATGTCGTTGCGGCAAGAAGGCGAGAAAAATTAACCCTCTAAACATGACGATATAGCAAAAGTAATATAACTGCATTTTAGAAAAGCAGCGCGAGACGTTTACCATTCTACCTGTTTTCGCGCGTCAACCTGAAGATCTACGAAAGAAAACAATATTTTGATAAATATGTGCATTATACTCAGCTTGTTTCACAAGTTTTTAGTTTAGATTGTTAGATTTTTGTAGTGGAGGAACTGAATGCGGTTAATCCGTTGGCACACCTCACTAAAATCGTAGGATTCTTGGAAAGCTGCGAAACATTGTGTGGATTGCTGTTCATTTTGTGGCCGTCACCTGTAAAAATTGAATTACCAAAGTGTTTATTAAAAGGCAATGCCAAAAACTGCTGAGCACTTGCATCACCTATAGCGATTGAAGGCTTCGTAAATACTCCCTATATACCTACAGCATGCATACATGAGGCTACATCTCAGGAACGATTACAAAATATTTTGTGGAGGTTGGCACTTGGAGATGGTCACTCATATTAAACACAGCGAGAGGATGAACTGAAAATGTGTTAAATTAATCTGCATATTTTTAATTAACTAGAAATATCAGATTATTCGAATATTTTGGCTGCGGAATTTCCGTGGGGGTCTGCATTTGGGGCATTTTTGTTTGAAACCGTTTTGACCGGGATCATTTTATAGACTCAGAGACACTATTACCGGGAATAAACCAACAAACACTATTAGCGGGAATAAACCATAGTCGATATTGTTTATGTTTTTTTTTCTCAGACGTAAATGAGTGTCATCAAAACTACAAACGTGGTTGAAACTGCTCATTGGACTGCTCACCTAGGTAATAAATGTTGATTTCCACCAACACTCTTTGGAATAAAAATAAGAAAACGCTCCGAAGTCTAAATTTGCAGCTGCAGACAAAGCGTAATATTTCTGCTGGTTCTGGTTGTACGGCGCATGGTACACCCCGCTTCTGTCACCCGAATTCTAATCACTCTACCCTCAAAAACCCCGCCATTGATTCACGGGTTTCATCAATACCGATGACAGGGAAAGTGCTTAGTGGGCGACGTGGATAGGAAAACTCGGCGTAAACAATTCCCGTGAATGTCGTTCATTGCGGGGAATTAATCGTCCCTTCTTAAAAACGAGCGCATGTGCGTGATGGCGGAGTTTCAACGGACATCACGCGATGTCGTATTGATAAAAGTTTAATTCTGGCACAGATTAAGAATACTCCGGGCGACGTGATTATTCAGATGGTGTACATGGGAGGGGCTGGTTTAATTATACGGAAGAGAATGCCGAAGATTTCTTCATTTGACGTGGAAAAAGCGTTTCAATCGATGTTCCTAAGACAACGAAGAATCTGGAACCAGCGGGACTGCTCGAAATTGTTTTCTCTTTTTTTTTTGGTATTTCTGTATTATATGTAGCATTGTATTAAAATAAAAAATGACAATAATTGTCGCATCGTACTTCAAAAAACGCTGCACATTTCGTTCGTTGTACATTTGAAAGACATAATAATAAATAACGTATAAAATACTGATTAAAATAAGTAGTATATGTAATCACCCTACGCAAAAACGTTTAATTACTTCTGACTATTTGAGCGTCTATCATGTTTGAAAACTTCGCGGTTTCTGGGAATTGGGAAATAAAAAATAATATATCCATATCTTCCATTAGCACAAGCTTTCATTTTCGGCACCATTCATAATTTTACAACGCACTATACAGTGATGTCTCCTTAATATGGACACCTGGGTTCCCCTAAAAAAATCGTCCATAATGTGAGTCGTCCATAATGACGTTGCGAAAAAGCATGTATTATTTTCCCATTTTGTTCCCGAAGACGGTGTCCAATATCGGTGCATCGATATTAACGGGGTCCAGATGAACGAGTCTTGATTTTAATAGTTACCAAAATAATAGACACATGTATTCGCTGCAGGTTTTGATTGTCGATATATCTGGTTATTCTGGAGTCCTTACTAATTTATTTTGTGTTTTTATAAGACATATGTAATGTTGTTCCCTGGCGTGCCCCTGTCATCTTGTTTTTTTATACCAATTATTTTATCGTGTCATTTTAAACATGTCCACCTGTGTTTTTTGTACTTCACGATATGAACAACTTTTGGTATTTAAAGTCCATCAATGGGCATGTGAATTATGTGTGTGAATGAATGAATACTTGAATTAATGATATATTAATAAATAAACCTGCAGCGAAAACGTATTTCATCGTTCGTTTAAGCTTACTGCAGTAAAAGATTGAAAGCTAGTGCATCTTGAACAGTCCTCCCGAAAGTGAATCAGTAGACTTGACGATGTTAAGACTAGATGCAACGGTAGGTGCAGAATGCTTCTGAATAAATAAAGAAGAAAACAAATTATTTGTTAAAAAACTGCCATTAAACATACGTCGTAGGTACTTTATAAGCAGTAAACAAACAATGCCCACTGTATATGTCTCGCCATACCGTTTTTTTTATGATTATGGTTGCTGACAAGATTTTAAGGATGCAAGAGAAACGCTTTCAAATCCTTCTTTAAAACAACACGTTCTTTGTCGCGCCTTTATATACTCACTCCTAAGTCGCCCCCTAGAACCCCCTAACTACATTTGCTTCCTCAAATTTGTTTTCGTCGCGCCTCTATAATGACTGGTTGTTTTGCCCTTACTATGCAGTGCTCCCCAAATCTCACGAGTAAATAAATTGTAATAAAACGAGAACGCAGTTTTGGACGTGCCAATTTTTCAGATTCCATTCGCCCTTAGTGTCTAAGCACGACCATTTCAGGAATGAATTTAAACAGAAAAAGGTATTTCGAAAATATCATTTTCCCTCGGGAAGAAAAAAAGTAAAGTAGAAAGAGATACGCGTCGAAGCTCTCGCCAATAGAACCTCCTTAGCGCAGCCATTGTATTAATCTCAGAGGCAGCAGTTCATTAAGAACGTCTTGGCAGAAGAGCGGCGCAGGTAAATTACCCGCGCTTCAACCGAGAGGAGTACTTGTTCCGGCTGGGATTTGCGAAAGATCGATTCCGGACGAATGGGCTTTTTGCGAAGAGGGGGAGATTCGCTGGTAATACGGCTGCCCTCGATGGCCAACTTGAAGGCGCGGCCCAAAGAGGGCGCCTAACGCTGAGTCGGGAGGGTTTGAAAGCGTCCCCTTAGTAGATACAATGGAACTCCAAGTTGTTACACGGCACTGAATGCGTTTCTAACGGGTACTTTTTAGAACGTCTTCCTTGGAGCAACACAGAAGCCTCATGCATGATATTACAATCGCATCCCTAAATAGATTTTTTGTTACGATAGCTAGGCTTATTACTTTGCCTTCAAAAATGATACCATGGTGAATGCAACAAGAAAGTACCCGTTAACGTACTTAATCGTTTTTCTTGATTTAGATAGGATGGCACTATCTAAGTTTTAATGCACTAAGCAACCGAGGAGAATTAAAAAAAAAAATTATAGCTAATAGAAACCAGGGTTTCTTCGGTTGCGACAAGAAGCTACTATCTTTACCTTTGTTAGCTGCAGCAGTCTCACTGAAATATACACTGCACCATGGCTACCTATATAAGGAGAAAGCTTGCGCCTTCCACGGTTTAATATTATACCGCCACGTCGGACTAATATACTGAAGAGGAGAGGCAGGTGAGGGGGAACGACGTCGAATGATTTCGAAATCATTCGACATGGTTCCCTTTCGACGAACCACCTGTCTTTCTTTGTACTTCGCGTAAGAAAAAAAAAAAACTCATGCAGCTTTGTTCCTTCGAATAAACGCGATGAAATGCGTTAGCTTTATCGAAAACAATTAATAACAAAAATAATACGGTGATACAATGGTTGTAATATGCCGTACACGCATGAATGACGACGTCAGGGACGGCGTCTAGGGCGACGTCGAGCAGGACGCCCTAGGTGGACCACGTCGAAAACGTCTAGGGCGACGTCAAAGGCAGGCGCCCTAAAGGACGAGGGCCATGAGGACGTCTAGGAAGACCTCTAGAACGACCTTTAAGACGATTTCAGGGACGACCTCTAGGACGACGTCGAGGATGACTTCAAGGACGTCAGGTCTTGCCAGCTTCAGGTACCTGCGCTTACGAGCTTATCGCGACCCGCGCCTACGCGAACGGAGCTCACGCAACCGGCGCTACGCAACCGGCACTTACGAGCTTACGCTATCGGAGCTTACGCGGCCGAGGCTTACGCTTCAGCCACGAGCACTTCCAGAAACGGGCGTTACGTGACCTTGAATACGTGATCTTAAGCGTAGTTCATTTCTTCAGCCATGAGCGCTACTTAATTCTGATTACATAACCTTGATCGTGTTTGGGCCTATAAAGCTACGGCTTTATAAAAAAAGCGATGTCCTTTACACTTCCCGGACTTACCCTCCTCTCCTAGTGGTAGTAGAATGATGAGCCGAGGGTCAGCCATACGAGTGTAAGTCATAGGGAAGGAGGGGTGACTGATGTTTAACATTGTTTTGCAAACAAAAAAGAAAAAAAGGTATGTTTGGAAAGTGTTTGCAGAAAAGTAAGGGCGTCACAACTCTCGTGTTCTGCCCTTTTTGTCTCCCAGTTTTGGCGACCGGTTCTGGTGCATATGTCGCAGTCTCTCCTGCTGTATAGGAGCCCGGATGAAACATTTATGAATCGAGACGCAGCAGAAAATGACCAATTAAAAAAGATATCGCAATGAGAACCTCACCACTTAAGTATTTAAAAAAAAATTAATGTTGCCGCTTGCAGTTAGAAGCGATCTGTCTCTGCCTGTTACAGATAAGAAAAGCTTATACATTACATACACTCTAAGCGAAGGAGGTGGTCAGGGTTATTTTTTTGTCTCTTGTTTATGAGATGCTTCTAGAAAAATTATACAGCTCCGAAATAAAAGAAGGTGCTCATAGCGTGCTGTGATTTTCTGACGACAAGGTAATATCATTAGAATATTTTATTTAAAGGAAATAAAATACTACAATAGCTTCGCTCGATCATCTGTGAGGTCTATTTTGTAAACACAATCATCTGGGTGCGAATACAATCATCTGGGTGTGAATTTCAAAGAATAAGCAAGTGCATGACTCCTCTTGACATTATTCTTGCATTAGAGTTAGTGTGCAGGTGGCACGAATGTTTTGGCACAATCAATTGTTTGTTGTTGAGAACTCTGTTTTTCGAAACACATTCTTAGCGAAATGCCGCCAGCGTGGGCGAGATCAATTTAATAATAAGCGTATGTATGGGAGTCCGCGAAACCTATGGTCCTTAAAATGATGGCTAGATTTCAAATCCTGACAACCTTGTTTATAACAGTTCATAACAAAAATATTATAAACTGCACTGAAAAACTCAAGAGTAGCTGGGTACTACCGAATGCCCATGTGTGGAATATGTTGTGATTTGCACCCGTTGTCGATGTCTGCAACATCTCCAGCATAAAAATGTTTTATCTGCGGTCTTCTTATAATCCGTTAAGGTTCACAGTCGATTCTCGCAATTTTTTATGCGTATCATTCACAATTGTTTCGGACACCTTACGTGTAATATTAATTAAAGAGGTACGGGACGGAAGAAAAACAAAGTGTAGTTTTTGTTTCAATGCTCTTTTAGAAACTTATTTTTGACCAAAGGAACAGCTAATTTCATTTCTTCCACTTATCTGGTAGAACGGCTTTCAATGAAATTATAGTCTACACTTAGAACGTCCATCTCGCTGGTGTTTGTTAAATTCAAAAGTGCAATATGTATAAATGAGGAGAGAATAACACTTGCTTGTGAAAGGCTTAAATAAAATATATTTTATCTCGATAATTATAATACTTCGTTTCACCTTAATTCCAGACGGAGCCAAGGCTACGAGCTGAGGGGACCGATCAGAGAGCGTCGAAAGTGCAGTGTCGTGATGTTCGTCGTGCTTTTGTACGCGTTCTATCAACGAAGTATAGTGCTGTCTATGTGAGCATGATGAGTGCTCCTGGACGAGGAAACATACCTCATCACCCTTTATAAATCCAGGCTAACGCCGAACAAGTCAAATTGAGGGTCCCTCCACTCCCGAGGAGGCGTGAGGCCGGCGTGGCAATCGCGACGGCGGATCCGTTATCGCGATTGGCCAGCGCCCCCACGCTTCCTCGAGGAAGTGGAGGCCTAATGAGGATGTGAATTGGGGTAAGAAAGTAGTCCCAGCACAGCTACTATAGGGTAGATGTAGACAAATAGATATCTCAGCACGTCTGGGTTTTATGTTCAACGACCTTTGCATCATAAAAACTACTTTATTTACATTCCACAGCTCCCTTTCTTCTCATTCGGTAGTTTAAAGCGTAACAGGTGTTTTTTTTTTTTTGCTGACTGCACATAAATACACAAGTAGTCCAACAATGAGACTCGGTAAGTTTTTGAGAATAACAATTAAAAAAAAGTTTATTTGGAACTAACCTGCATTTTGCGGTTAGAGTAAATAAAGTTTTTGAAATATAAAAAAAATGGCAAGTCAGTATTAAGAAAGTCAGTTATTAAAATTAACATGGGTTAGTGGTATGGAGTTCTACCAAACAAATTTTGTATTCAATGTTTGGAATGGCTTTAGAGGTAAGGCAAATTAATTTTCTTGGGATGTTAGCATTCAACATAAGAAAACGTAGGACAGTGGTTACAGTTGGGCTCAAAATTACGCATATCATTCCTTTTTTCATTTAGCTTCTGGTGTTGGTGCAACGGTATTGTCAATTAACTCTCATTTCTGGAAGTGATTTATTCAGTGCGTTTACAACAGTGGTAATAACGCAAATTGCATGTCCATCTAATCACTCGCGTTTTCCTCGTGATTATGTAAACCCGAGATTGGGGCAGCAGTAGGAAATCGTTTTACGGTTGAAGAGAATGTAACAGGGATAGAGAGCGTCTCTTACTAATAAGGACCTTTAAAACACACACTCATAACCACTGTAAACGTCCACGAGCTCGCCTGCGCACTGACCGTTTTGTTCACATGTGTGCACAATTTGAGCGGAAAAAAGATTTGGGGTAGCGTTCCGAGAAGGGTCATTGCAGAGTTTCAAATTCCAGACGAGGCAACCAGTCTGAAGACACTTTGAGAAATAAGTCGACCTATGTTTACATCCGGGTCAACTTGCAAACGTTAACAATGAGTATTTTAATGGAGCTTATTAGACAAAAATACATTTTATGGTGGTCTGTTTGGTCCATCATAAACTATGCATTAAACATGACTAGATACATTTCATTCAGTTTATTTTTATAGCACTATTTCTGGGACGCCAGAACCGAACCTTAAAGTGCAACCATTTGCATGATGCAATGATAAAAATCCTTATTTCGAAATCGTAAACAAGACAGTGGCTGTTTTATATTCTTATTTTTAAAGCCCGGCACTAAACACCTCACATTTCGCATTGAGTTTACCCTCTTCAGTTTATGTTAGCGCCTATAGTATAGCGCACCGTGAAATAGCATATAGCCAATAAAACAAGTTTCACAAATATTCGGGCCAAAACTATCCAACGCTCTGACTTAGAAGATAATGTGCTTAAAAAAAAGAATTTCTGATTTAGTAAGGCAAATGAGGGGCTACTAAATATTTTGACAAGAGCACCGAACTTATCTTTTATGACCTTGTGTTGGGGAGGGCGAGGTCTATTTCAGATATTGCTGAGAATAAATCAGAGATACGTTTCTTTTTATACTAACGTAATTCACAAACCATGCATCCCCGGTTGATGAGACGGCCAACCCGAATGCCTACAAAATTGTATATAGGAGATAAGAAATCATTTTGTGTCATACATTTTCTTAAACTGAAACTTAATTAAAAGTGCGCTTATACCAGAGCGAACACGCGAACACAGGTTCTATGATCTTCTATGATCTAACAATTTTAATTTCCTTGAAGAGATAAAGAGAATCAGCTTAGAAAGAAAATTTAAAAAAAGAAAAGATAAAACGAATAGCAAGCTGACTTTTTCTCAGATGCTTGAAGATTTCTGTATAGCTCTACTTCGGGTCATTATAGGATGACTGCACCCGCACAATGTTTGTGTATTCCAAAACGAACTGAGTCGGTTTAAAATAGAGGGCGCTAAGCGAGATGCCGGTAGCGTGCTCTTGACTGCGGAGACACTACATTGAAACGGCATGATAAAAAATGCCATACAAAAGTCTACTTGCCCAATAGTCGAGCTTTCTTTCGTTTACTCCCTCTCTCTCTCACACTCATTCACTCACACGCATTCGCACATGCACAAGCGCATGCACACATCTTCACGCGCGCACGCACCCCCCCCCCCCCCCCCCCACACACACACACAGATTTTCGCGCTTGCAGAAAGCTCCGATACATTTTAACGCGAAACGTCACGTGTTGCAGGCAGATGAATTTTTCTTTCTTCTTGAGCCGCTACCAATTTGCCCACGAGAAGAAAACTGTCTTTACGCGTACAAGCCGCCGCCACGGAGTAACCCAGATTCACGCCCTTAGCGCGCGTTCATTGCGCGTACGTGCCCCGTCGGCATCTTTACCTCGACAACACCCGCACAAGGAAACAAACGGAGCACATTGCCGAGAACGCACACAAGAAACAACGACAACAAAGGAAACGAAAAAAAACAAACGACTTCGGACTTTAGCGTGCAGGAAAGCACCGGGGAAGGACACGCGAGGAGGCAACCATACGGGGGAGGGACCCAACCCGAGCCCGCTTAATATTTGATCCGCAGTAACGCGACAACTGCAAAAGCGAACGCCGTCCGACACGATCGATTCCGGGGCCACACCAGCCGCGAAGACGCCGCCGGTGCCGAAGGCTGTGCGCCGTAATTTCGCCTGCCTTCCGTCTCTTCCTGCTCCCTCCTTCCTTTATACCCGGGTCTTCCTACGTGTTACGAAAAATAAAAGCGCAGAAACAAATACAACTAAAAGCAGTGGAATCTCCTCCTCCATTCCCGATCTGATTTTGACGTCATTCCTTCGTCTGCTGCTGTACCTCCTGCTGTCCGTTGTCCCGCTCTGTTTTCCATCGTGTTCGTTTGTTCGCCGCTTGTGTTCGTCTTTGCTTCGCTTTCGGCCGGCACCTCGCGCCCCGTCACGCGAGGGACGGGACCGGAAGAAGACATCGGCGCGCAGGAAAACGTCGTTCGGCCGGGGAACTCTTGCCGAGTCATCAAATATGCATGCAGCGAGCCGTTTTATTAGGCTGCTGAACGCCTCGAGACGAGGCGACGGGGAACGGGCGAGCGGCCGAACCCGCCACGTGGAACGAGGGTCTTGGGCTCGCACCCTGCCTAGAAAGAAAAGGGCGAAGAAGAAAATAAATATGTACGCGTCTTGTTACGACCTTGGCGAAAAACCAGAACGAACGACGTTTAGGCGTGTTTGTGGACAATCGCGGTTCGAGCGAAAGAGAGAAAAATAAAATGGTGGGTGTCATTTGCAGCAAATTGGAGCTTCAGTAGAGACGGTTTTGTTTTCTGCCGACACGCGGTCCAGTGGGAAGATTTTAAAGAAGGGTACCGTGAAAGGGTTTACGCGCGTTTATTTTTATATTTTATTTATATAGACTATTTTCACTTAGATACACTAAAGTCAAACGAATAATTATGGCACGTGATAATGAGTATCTAGTTGGTTGCAAGGTTGTTTGGTTGCGGCGAATTTGAGGATGGACAAGAAACCCAAACGCAGGCATATGCTCGAATGATCATACAAAAATCGAAGAAGCGAAATGCCTTGCTTTCTGAGTACGCATCGACGGTAAGATGGAAGGAGGTGAGAACATCTGCGGTGTAAATGACTTCATTTTCGCGTGCCCAATATTTTACGAATATCGCAATCTGTAAGTCTCGGGAGTATGTTGCAGATTGGAACGATATTTTATGTATTTGTTACCGTGGGGTGAAATATTCTCGAGACCAATTATTCGAAGTAATTTCTGAAGTCGCAAAATTCGCGATAATTAGGTCATCGCGAAAGTAGAGTCGTTTACCGTTAAACGCAGAATAATAAATTACAAACAAATCTAAATTAGCAATATTAGCTAAGACTTTACAATTTTGACATTTCGCTTCTATAGCAATTTAGAACGATAATCTAGAAAATTTTAATGTGTTTCAAGCGGCTTATTTTCCATTTTTATTACTAAGCTCATATATTTGTTTAAAACTGGACAAAATGTATGATATATTTGTTCAACATAATTAATATATATATTAAAGTCAAAATACTAGATATATCCAGGGGTGCAAGCAATAACAAATTTAAAGCGACGATCTATATCTGTTCAACTTTTATACCTCCAGAAAAGGTATAAATTGTTTCTTTCTCGAGATCAACTACTCCAAGTATTTCGTTTCTTTTTTTTTTTTTTAGAAAAAGATTGCTAATTTAGTATAATGCATTCCTGCTTCTTTACATATAAGAGGCGAGTGTGGAAGAATGCACTGCGACAGTCCACTTCATACTGAACTGAAGACGAACGAACCCTAAATAAGCTCTTTCCTTTCTCAAATCTTTCAAGCTTTAATGATTTCGGTCGTCCTATACCGCCTTTGAGCAGGATACAAATTGTTTCACAGCAGTTTCCATTTCAGCGTACCTTCCACTAGGAAGCATGCATTCTTCCTGGCGATGCCGGAAATATGCCCACATCCCTGGGTATAAGGAATCGCAAAATATGCGTTTCCTTATACCCAGACCAACCTGTCAAACACCTAAGCCCCATCTCGACATTTAATACGAATCGAATAGGACAAACAAGCACAGCGCCAAGATATCTAAACACAAACAAAAACCTGGCGCATGAAAAACATAATAAGTCGAGTAAGGCCTCGAAAATTGAACTTGATCAATGCAGTCTTGCCACGCTTTCACCCGAGCAAGTATACTTTCCTAGCGGAATAGCCTAAACCCCTCTTTAAGAAGCGTATCACTCAAAGGCTTATCTCTCTCCGCAAACTCAAACCGACCCTTCGTTCCCGAAAAAAAAGAAAGAAAACATTTTCGAGAAAGCTTTGGCACACACAAACACGCACGGACATTCTCAGACACTGTTAAAGCTGGGCGCCCGCACAGGCATACACACGCACACTCAGAAATCCATCTCAGAAGTTCGGGAAAGATCGTTTTTGGCACACACACACACACGGGCCTTACAGACGAAGATGCTTCCACCCGACCAATTCCTCCAACCGTCCAATATCTAGTTTTCGCGAATTTTAGATAAAATAACAATAAAAAAAGCATCGATTCCGCAGATGTAATCTTTTTCATTTTGATTTTTTCATTTCGTAAAGTAATTTTTTTTTCTAGGATTTCGTGCCGGTCTGCGCGTGTCTCGGCCGCCTCGCAGTGGCAGCGGCTCTAAGGCGAGCGTATACGTTTAGAGCGCTCATCACTTCACGCTTAAGCGCCGCGCCGCGGCAGCGAGCGAAACCGCTGCCAGGGCTGCGGCCACGCATTTCAATTTTCCCCGAGCAGTGCGGCCACTCCCCCCTTCCCTTTTTTCCCCTCTCCACTCTTCCTCCAGGCCACATAATCCATTAGAAATCTGACAGCTCCCCTAATGTAATCTATTCCCCTGCGGGTCCCCGGACAGAGACGAGGCAAGAGCTCGGCTCGCTCACAGAAAAAACCCCGTGTCCCAAGTGCAACTGGCCGGGCTCCGTCGCTCGTGCTGCTCTCGGCGCCGGATCTGCAGGGCTTCTTGTAACAGCGTCCTTGGGAGACCGGCACTATGAAAAGCTTGGATTGTACGAATGACGTCTTTTGGCGGCCAACGCCGGAGTACGGGCAAGAGACTAGTTGCCTCTGTCTGCGTGGCGTATGCCTCGTATTTCTTCTTTTTCGAGAGACCGATTTCTTTCCTAATAGATTCTGCTGCAGTTTCATGTTCACAGTTTTTTTTGGCTTAGAAATCCTCGGGCAACATAGAGGCCATGACTTAAGCAATATAACAAGCAACTCATTTTTTTTTTGCATTTTTGGTAGAATTGTAATTTTCGGGCAACATAGAGGGTCCACTTTATGACTTAGGCAATGTGTTAAGAACTTTTTGTTTTTCGCATTCCCGAAACAGTTGTATAATCCTTACTTCAAGAAAGAAAATAAAGATGTTGCTAAAATCTGGAAAAAAAAATGTTTTGAAGCGAGGTGACCTTAATGTTTACATCAAAATTCAAACTTTTTTTGGTAACTCTTTCCAAGGTTGTCAAAAGGTAACTTGCAGACACTTATTATAGCAAGATACTAGTTTAACCGGGCTAGAACCAGCTGAATATTGCAAGGAAGGAAGGAGATGAGAAAAGACAACCGACCGCTGGACTACCACCTCTTTATTGAATCCTCCTCCTTTACTAATGTTCCTTTACTTTAGTTTGTTCTTCAATATTCTTTTCTTTCCCCATTCCTCTTATAACTAAGATGCTTTGTCCCCTTCCTTCCTTCCTATGGTCAGCTGGTTCCACCCGAAATGAATAACCAACTAGCTCAGCTCAATCAATTTGTTGTTTAACTGGCTTCAAAATTATTTTGTTTACTTTCAAGCTATAACTTCACTCCCAGTTCAGAAGTGCTGACAAATATTCGCACGCCTTTTCTTCTTTAGATGATGTCCAACGTCATCATCCCCATCATGAACATCAGTTCTCAATCGATTCAGATTTATCGCTTCTGACTAATGTAGCAAATGTCAAGTTCGCTGGGGTGGCGTGTCTGCAGCTCAGAGAGCAAATGTCTCTTTCAACTCGACCACAAATGTTCATTGTTCTCAGCCTGCTCCACACTTTACCCTGGGCTTCGTGATATACAGGGCTATTTCAAATGAAGGACTGAACGCAAACATTTATTTCACACAGACTGTAAAATAGATAAACAGATTCTGCACATCACTGTACTAAAGATGGTTTTAAGTTGATTGTTTATTGTTTGTTTTTTAAAGCCCACTTATACTTCTCTGCAAGATCCTGAAACATCGTGTTGTGGAAGCTGCAAGTTCAATAACTAAGGTCCACTTGATTCGTGTGTGGCAAGAACTTCACTACCGTTTAATGCACGTTACGCAACCTGACGAAACATAAAACTTCGAACTTTAAATCTTACTCTCTCCTGGAATGAGTGGAATATGCCGGAATATATTTCTGCCTTTTACAGTGCTTTAGATATTAACATTTTAAGAGTGCTCCTTTATAAATAGATCCGTACATTGGGCTTCATATACGAAGCCGGAACACGCACGGTAATAATTGCAGAATTTAGTTCTGGACTAAAAACGCAAGGCTAAGTTATATATCGGGTATGTGTAGTCACCAAGCTTGATCTAAAATGGACCGTAAAAATCGACACCTGCACAAAGCAATCTAAACATTTGGTCAAAGGTGTATTTCACAGGTCCGTTTTAGTGCACAGCTCTGAGGCGCCCGTTCACGGGTTGAGCGGCGTCGCCGTCGCCGTCGGCGTTAGCTTAACCACGCGCCTTGCATTATGGGATTAATGCAACCGGGCGTAACCGCGCTCTGAATTATGGGAAAATTTCCCGCTAAATTTAGGGGTAAAATTTCCCAGCTACGAGCTAAATTTGGCGGAAAAAGTTTCGCAAAATTTCCTGCTAAATTTAGCGGGAAATTTCGAGAACACTTCCCGCTAAATGGGAGCGGAGGAGAAAAGGGGAAGGGAACGGGAGAGGATTGGCATACCCTCCCCTCCATAACCTTCCCTCCTCCTGCCAAAGAGCTGCGCTCTTATTTCGCATTCCAGAAAATTGCAAACGCTTATCATTTTTTCTTGTATTATTACAATGCGAAGCTCCCTTTCTTTACAAAAATATTGCCAAAAAACTTGCATGGGTCAACGGCGGGCGGCGACGCAGACAGCTAAGAAGAGGTGGGGGGGGGGGGGGGGCGTTTGGCGCACGTATTGATAGATGGCTTTGGGAGCAGCTTCTGAAGGTGTAGCCGACCAGCGAAAGAAAGCTGACGACACGCAGATGAAATCCGTCGGCAGCAAATACGCCGTCGTTATGCAACCACGTTTTTTTGTTTTAACTTTAAGTTTTGTTTTTATAGTCCGAATGTTGTTGTTTTTTTGTTTTTTTAATCGAAGGTGCACCTCAAAAATATTATCCTAAGGTTAGTAAATCAAGGTCGACGAGAGCAGTCTCGATCAGAGTTCCTCGATATGCTTACCCGAAAGGGAAGCAGAGTTGTACGATTGATAAAAATTACAGAGAAGATGCAAGCTAGTTGGTGAACTTTCAGCACTGTAAAACCCGAGACGTAGGGTTTACAATGTCTCGGGTCTCGGGTTTTACAATGTTGCACATTTGTATTCCCCGAGCCGCCGTGCCGCTATTGGCCTAGATCGATTACGTGAGGAGCAAAGCATCCAGCGCCGTGCACGAAAGCCACCTCAAAGGTCGCTCCGCTGACGTTGCACGCGTCCCGGCGTATGTTTCGTTGCTTCCGCCTCCTTCTCCTCTTTTTTTTTTCATGCGTGCCGGCGCACGCGGCATTGCTATTCGCCGAATTCAGTCATGTGACGTGCTAAGCATCCAGGGCCGTGCAGGAAAGCCGGCGCTACGGCCTTCCCTCGAGGCTGAATGCGCAACTCTGCTACCATAAGTAGCTCTTTACAGGAACTCTAGTCTCGATAAGGAGGTAGCGCCATCTATCAATACGTCCGCCAAACGCGCCCCGCCACTCGATTCAGTCATCTGCGTCGCCCCCAGCCGTTGACCTTGGCAAGTTTTTTGGTCCTATTTCTTACCGAAAGAAAGTTACGCTTTTCAATTTTGCGAGAAAAATCGGAATTGTGAAATACACCTTTTTTCGAAAAGTTTAGATTACCATGTGCAGGTGTCGATTTTTCAGTCTATTTCAGATTGAGCCTGGTGGCTTCGGACACCCTATATATTTAAACACAAAGTGCACAAAACTACGGGAACAGGACAAACAATTGCAACAGTCGATCTCGTTTGGTGTACTTATGTTTTTGCGTCCGTGTTTTTTTTAACGCTTTGTGTATAATTTTGAATCAGTATCAACTAGTTCAGTTCTCTAGACTTCAGTGGTGAGCAATACATATGCAAAATACACAGCCAAAGCGCAGGCTAGCTGGTGTTCAGGAACTTTTGTTTATCGAATATTCGTTAATATTTGTGTCTTTAATAAAAATTGCGAGATTTGTATTAGAGCGCATACAACCGGTCCGCTAAGAATAAGACTTACACCGGAATAGATGTGGTCGGTGGCAACATCAAAGCCAACTTCTACCGATTACTCATATTTTGAAGTTGCAGGCAGTCGAACCTTTAGTACTTTTCTTCGGAAGGTTCAAGTCAGAATGAAGCATGTAATATTTCGTCAGCAAATAACAATTTTTCGTGCTTCGAACCTTAGTCGACTCTCATGCACTAGCAGTAATTAAAACAAGAGAGAAAACTATCAACCAAATGTGTGTCTAATATACCTTCATTGCTTTATTAAAATATCTTTATAAATAGGGCGCTTTACATAGAATTATGTTGAAGGCAAAAGGGTTGCCAAGCGGGTTGGAAATGTTCGCATTTCCCGCCCCCGCGTCTCTAAGGTATGGTGGTCAAGTGGGCAATCAGAACTCCACAAAGCGTCGGGAGTTTGACGTAAATGTGCGGCATCAGACAGTCCCTTGTAATGAAGTACGAGCATTTGCTCATAGGCCAAATGAGTACTGTCTTAAGTAACTCTACAATAAATAGAAAAAAACTTGTTCATCGTTTTTGTCTGAGCGCCCGCAAATTACCTACCCCCAAACCAACGACAAGTAACAACATCAGGGTACTTTTTGTTTTAACGCGCTTTTTGAGATGTTTTTTTTTTAATGCAACTACGTAATATAAAATGTAGATTGAAGCAAAGTGCAATTGTCCTTCCATAGGAGGCAGACGAGAAGCCCCTTTAGGCGACGCTGGTTTATAAACCCCTACCATGGTTCAGAAGGTAGATTTTCTATCTGTAGGCTCAAAGCTGTGTGCTCAACAAGGGCCGGCCGCGATGCCTGCACAGCTCGGAAGCGGAGTTTTGGCCTCTGGTCGAGGGAACGACATCGCTCGGGGGCGTAATATAAGCCGGACGGCACCGGCAATCTTGCTGTCCGCGCTTCGTAAGGTCGGCCAACCAGAAACCTTGTATTGTAAACAGCGACTATGTTTAGAGAGTTGCAGCTCCGCTCAATTGAGCTGACTTGGCGGACGTCGGACATTCCTTCATATTTGCGGCAGTGTTTTTCCCTTTATTTTCTTGCGTTTTCAGGGTTCAGTGACTTTGAAGGAATGTTTATTATTTTTCGTGTTTCTTTTGCGCGTGTGTTTTGAGCCTGTGTTTGGAATGTTGTTGAAGTCCTGTTTCCTACGTCATATCCCATCGCTCAATACCTTTTGTTTTAAAGTTTGATGTTTGTGGTCCTTTGTGATCTTAATTGATGGCACCGTCAAATTGTGTCTTTAAACGTGTTCATTGATTGGCATGATGGTTTCCAAAAGAAGAAAATTGTTCAGTGTGATATTTTATGTACCGGTTTAGTTAGAGTTGTTCACACCGTATATATATGAATTTCAAAATAACGTCTCAATTCCGGATGATTTTTGTTTTGCTCTTTTGCATAAGACGGATTTTTTTTATTAACAAATATTTAGGTAGTTTACAATTCCGCATATACGCGAGGAAATCGTTTGTTTTTAATTAAAATTATTTATTAACCTTTTATTAGGGTGGGTAAGCTGAGATGGTAATCGCTCTAGTGTCTCTCACTTTCACTTTTTTATAATGAACAATTAACATCGGCGTTTTGTACTGTTTTTAGTTTGTCCTTCTGTTTTTTTACTGTTTTCCACCCTTTCGATTCTTTACATGTCGCATATTTTGCATTCCAGCAAAACGTAATCTTCCCTCTTACTGCCATGTACTATCGCGGACAATATGAGCTGAAATGAGCTGTCGCCTTGCTCCGCACACATGGCGCACCCTGAGTACGAGATAAATTCTCACCTGCGCTCGATGCGCGACTGCGCTCTTCCGGCCGTCTGCAAGCGAGACGGAGGGTGCTACAGCGGGCATGTGTGTGGTACGGCGGCGGGAGGAACAAAATATTACACTTGTCGTCCCTCTTTTGGAATTGATTTACTCTACTCTATCGCGCAGAATCCCGTAGAAAAAACGCTGACTGATGAAATAAAAATATTGAAGTGTCTTAAATTTCTGCTGCGTTTATCGTTTTTGAAAGTCACATCAAAAGACGTTGCAGGTTGTTTTTGTTTGATTATAGGTGCATGCACGAAGTAGGACATCGTAAAATATAGGCCAATATCGGTATGCCGGATTTAATCTGGCTCCAAGGTATTTACTTTTTTCTTCTTCATTGATCACAGATGATTAAAAAAAACTGTAGGCGTATACATGTCACTGAGAAGGTATTGTAACCTTGATTGGTATGAAAAGGGTCAAAAGTATTATTTCTTTATTACTGGGCTCACGTGTTTGTTTCAAACAAAACAAGTTGCTGACAAGACACCAGTTATTTTGTTTACAAATTCCTATAGTACGAGAAAGTGGGACCAACAGTCATATATTTGCCAGGAGAAAGATATTGAAACCTAATCGAAAGAATATTTGCAGAAGACAATGTCAGACACAAAAGATTAATAGTCGGCGTGGAAGTTCAACTGCACTATACAAGAAGATCGGGATCAAGAAGGCACCACACAAAAGTGACGGCGTCAAACAGTGTGTCGCTACCGTAGCATCAAGCTTTGTTCCAATCGGCAGAAGCCCGCTTCAGGGGTCTTGAGGCGCAGTAAAACTTACAAAATAATTTAATACTTTGTCATTCTCCCCTGACCCGCGACCACGGCTCCCATCCTATAGGGTAAGAAATCATAGAGCGCGGCAACGAAGTCTCGCTCCACCCGAAGCCACACCCATTGACCTCATTGCTTTCCACAACTTGTGGGCAGTGGCGCGGGAGCGGGGACGCCGTGATATGGCAACGTTGATGCGCCTCCAAATGTTTTCAATGATATTCAAATTGGCTCCTTTTGGGGGCCAAGGCAGCTTAGTCATGCAGCGCTCCTCGAGGAGATACGAGCGTGAGGTCGCATTTTCCACTTTGGCGCTTTCTTGAAATGCACTAAAATGCATGTTAGCTGAAAACGTAAGCATTGGGCTACACGGCACACGCATTGTGATGGTTGTTCCATCGGCCAATATTTTCGCTAGCAGACGGCCGGAAGAGCGCAGCGGCGCAGTGAGCGCAAGTGAAAATTTATCTCGGCCTCAGGGTGCGCCGTGTTTAGGGAGCGATGCGACAGGCGGCGCCGGTAGTACCGTGCACAGGACGGAGCGCTGTTTCAGCTCATATTGTCCGCGACAGTACTATCGCGGACAATATAAGCTGAAACAGCGCTCCAGCCGGCGCATGGTACTACCTGCGCCGCCTGTCGCATTGCTCCGCACACGGTGCACCCTGAGGCCGAGATAAATTATCACCTGCGCTCGCTGCCCCACTGCGCTCTTCCGACCGTCTGCAAGCGAGACGGTGGGTGCGACAGCGGGCAGGTGTGTGGTAGGGCGGCAAGGGGAGGGGGGGGTACGAAAGTTTACACTTGTCGTCCCTCTTTTGGAATTGATTTACTTTACTCTATCGCGTAGAATCACGTATACAAAAACGCTGAGTGGTGAAGAAAACGTATTTCAGCATATTCGTTTTTGAAAATCACATCAAAATACGTCGCAGGTTGTTTTTGTTTGATTAAGTGCATGCACAAAGTAGGACATTATAAAATAAGAACCAAAATCTGCATACCGGATTTAGTCCAGCTCCAAGGAATTTACTTTTTTCATTTTTCCTTGATCACAGCTGTTTAAACAACGGTAACCATACATGTTACCGAGAAGGTTTTGTAACCTTCGTTGAGTATGAAAAGGTTCAAAAATATAATTTCTTTATTACTTGGCCCACGTGTTTGTTTTAAACAAAACAAGTTGCTAACAAGACACCAGTGTTTTATTTACAAATATATAGTCTTAATAAAGTATATATTTGTCAGGAGAACGAGCTTGAAACTTGATCGAAAGAATATTCGAAGAGGACAATGTCAGACACAAAAAATTAATAGTCGGCGTGGAAGTTCAACTACACTATACAAGAAGATCGGGATTATGGAGGCACCATGCAAAACTATGCGCTTGTTAACGGCGTGAAAAAGTCTGTCGCAACCGTAGCATCAAGCTTTGTTCCAGTCGGCAGAAGTCCGGTTCAGGGGGTCCTGAGGAGCAGTAAAACTTACAAAAGAATACCACGTCATTCTCCCTGACCCACGACCACGGCTCTCATCTCATATGGAAAGAAATTATAGAGAGCGGCCACGAAGGCTGGCTCGGCCCGAAACCACTCCCATTCACCTCTCATTGCTTTCCACAAATTTTGTGCAGTGGCGCGGTGGAGGGGACGCCGTGACATGGCTACTTTGATGCGCCTCCAAATGTTTTCGATGATATTCAGATCGGCTTTTTTGGGGGCCAAGGCAGCTTCGTCAGGCAGCACTCCTCGAGGAGATACAAGCGTGACAGCGCATTTTCCACATCGGCGCTTTCTTGAAATGCACTGAAATGCATGTTAGCTGAAAAACGTGAACATTGGGATACACGACAGACGCACCGCGATGGTGGTTCCGTCGGCGAATATTTTCGCTAGCAGACGGCCGGAAGACTGCAGCGGCGCAGTGAGCGCAAATGAAAATTTATCTCGGCCTCAGGGTGCACCGTGTTTACGGAGGGATGCGACAGGCGGCGCAGGTAGTACCGTGAACAGGCCGGAGCGCTGTTTCAGCTCATATTGTCCGCGATAGTACCTCAGTCTCATCCGACTCCCAGAGACGACATTGGTTCTACGGCTAAGATACACCACATTATGACGTTAATTGAATCCTAACATAACACATAACCACGCTAACACCATAACCTTACAAAAAAGCAAACGCTTCCGACCCCGCGAGCCAATCAGGACGACAAAACGAACCACGCGAGCGCTCTCATCGAGAGGGGAGGGGCTGCACAACAACGATGATCTGTCACGTGCCTCGCACCGACGTATTGATAGGCTACCTGGAGCAGTAGTCTTCGCTTTCTCGCCAAGCTAAGGTGAGACGAACTCCAATCGCGGAACCAATAGCGTCTCTTAGACGCGCCGACTCGGAAACGTGCTATTGTCGCCCGTTGTGGCCCGACCCAGTGGACCGCACAATCTGACAGACTGGAAGAGACATATGAGCCGCAACATGACTCAGTCGAGCGCCTGATATCACGATATTAATCTCCATCCCGAGACCCTGCATTCGGCGACCCGGGCAGCCGCGGACGGGAGCTTAAAACGCGTCCAGCGTGGGCGGTCGAAGCGATCAATCTTCCACGAACGCGACTGGCACTTCCATATTGGGCTTCCTGTTTCTGCGACTGCTTCCGCCCGGGTCCCTCCTGGCGACCCATCGGCAGTGGACGTGCGCTTCAATTTGCTTTACGGACGTCGCAGCGTTCGGGATTGGGCCGCCTCCGAGTCGATTTGGGAGAGCATCTTCGGTGTTTAAGGGCTTAAGTGTTGGATGGAAGCGGGAAACGCTTCTATACGAACGGTATGGAAGGTGGTATGTGGTGCATCGGAGCTGAAGCAGAGTGGCACACCGGGCGCTTAACGCGGTTGGAAGTGGTGGCTTTAATTATCGATTACGTTGGCATACCTATACGACCTTCAACTTTAAAAGAAATGTTTTTCTTAGTAGTCATAAACATTAAAAAAAGACCAAATATCTTTGAGTATACCAACGTAAAAAGTGAACATTTTCTTAGTGATTCTAACGCTAGTCTTTTTTGGAAAAGGCGTGCTTCAAAACTTGAGTTAATTAAAGCCTATTGCAATTTTTTTCCGGCTGTGTTGTATAGATACAGGGACAAAACTATCTGCTTATAACTGTAAAGCAAAACACCACTACCAAATACATGCTCTCCAACATTCACATAACCTCAACAAACAAAAACACACATAAACACTCACACGCACAGGCACACACGCACACACAGAAACTTCTCCGCATATTATGTTTGGTGCTTGGAGGTTAGAGCAACTATAAAAAAAAAATTGTCACGAATAAAAAAGTATTGCCTTTCGAAGGGGAATTGGGTGCTCACCCAAACGCGCATTGAACTGCCCTTACCAAGTCAACCCGAACAGCTAGCATTCCGGTTTTCCCTCCAAGGATTTTCCTCAGGAATCCCACCGCTTCGATGCGGTTGACCCATCCGAAACCAATGTCGCCCACCGCCAATACACCGCCGATGCCACTCACACAAAACATTCCTGAATTCTTCTGTTTTAATATTTAGTTCCTTGCCGCTCGTTGTCTTAGCCATCTAGTTTCTTCCGTACAACCGTAAGTAAAAGCTCCATGCTATCAATTCGTTTTTTTTAATCTTCTTTTTGAGAATTGCTTAGATTAAACACAAACAAGCGAGGCTTCTCTCGTCTCCTTGCACCGATGGCAACATGTTTATCTGGCATGCAAAATAGAATGACCGAAGTTCGCCTCGCAAACAAAACGCTGGCACGGCGAAAAAACAAAATCCAAAGCGATCCACCGCTTACACGAAAAAAAGAAGATAAACGACAAGAAGCTTCGAACCAGCGCACAATAGCACTCGGATGCTCCAACACCGCAACAAACAAGGCGCACGCGGAACGCGCGAGGCGCGAGGAACAATCTAAGCGCAGTCGACAGGAGCACAATGACTGCAGACGATAACGCAAAACGGCAGTCAACAGGAAGGGGAGGAAAACAAAAACGGGATACCGTAAGGCGATCTTCCTCCTAGAGAGACAGATAGAGGGAGAGAAGCAAGTGGAGGCCGTGTCTTCTGTCTCGCCGCCGTTTCGGCCCTTCTCACGTGGTCAGATTCAAACGCGGAAGGGAGTGCACAGAACCCAAGCATCGGCAGCGTCTCTAGCCTCTTCTTTTCCTATCTGGAATAACACAGGCGGGTCAAGCGAGTGAACGGGGCGACGTGGCACCAGGGGGCCCTCTCCGTCGAAATTGGTCATCCGATCGAAACGCCCGGGCTCTGGAAAAGCAAAATAACGCACGAAAGAGGAAAACATAAGAAATAAAAGCCGCACCAACAGAAACATACCGCCCTTATCTTCTTGCTCTTCTCGGGTGGTGCTTCGTGCTTTTTCTTTTTTTCTTTTATATGTTTTATCATATATAGCTCCTTTCATCCCCCGAAATTCGATTTCTTCTGGTCGGGTTTACTTTGTCCCGTCCTTTATGCCGTTCGTGCTGCGGGGGCGGCGAGCGTCCGTCCCTCCCTGCTGACAAAACAGAAAGAGCAGGCGAGGATAGTGCAGCCCGTTTCACCATGCGTCGGCAGCCATTGCTAGTGACACCGAGAAAAGAGCTCGACGGGGGACCTCCTACTCTAAGGCAAATTTTCGTGTTAAAAGTAAACGGAACTCGCAAGATACTTAAAAAAAGATATTTCGAATACTTAAGACACATGCTAAAACATGAGCCCACCCTCAACCATCTCCCCTTCTGCCCCTCTACCAAAAAGAAAAGGAAAATATCGCAATATTTACGTCGTCAGCCCCATTTTTACTTAGAAGCAAATCGGAAACAATGCTTAAATTGTAAGGGGTTAAACCTAAAATAAAGTCCCCGTTTTAAAATTGCTCCATCTTTTTTTTCTTTTTTTTTTAATGCTCAATATTGCTATGTTTTGTTTTGGGGAAAGTTAATTTTTGTGATAAAAGTGTTCTATTCAGGCAATAAAACGTTTTAGGGAGGAATTCAGCGCCCCTTTAGGGATAAACAAGAAGCCTGTCAACTACACGTTATGGTGGCGATGACTTCGGGATTTGTTTCTATGTGAAAGATGGAGATGAAAAAATGGCTGGAAGCTAGAACTCATATGGAAGCGCAGTGAAGCCACCGGTCTTCAAACCATACGGCGCCCTACTGTTTCAAGACCGGTGGCTTCGCTGCGTTTTCATACGAGTTAAGAATTTTTTTATTTTTACCTTTTTTCTCAGGTAAGTTCGCTCTTTGCAAATTTTATTTAAAAAATGCCTCATCTGTGGCTAACGCTGCACAAAATTGTAACGCGATAGGTTAAGAAACCGATTTATGTGGTCGATTTAAATATCCTGACCGCTATTTGGGACGCCCGGTAGTGCGGATGCCATTGCCTTATTCGCTATACTATTTGGGACAGGAATTTTCGTTCTTTCCGGCCCTTCTCTTATGAGGAACAGACATCATGGTCCAACATAATTTATGCAGAAATAACCCTTACTCTGACGGGGTCATGTTACAGGTGGTTCTCGTAATCTGCGTAAAATCAATGCTTACTGCTTTCACCTGAGGCTTGTTTTCGCCAACATCTGTTTCATGTTTATCTCTTCCAGCTATTAAACTAACTTTCTGCTAAAACATTTTTTTTTCTTTTTGCAATACGAAAGCCTTCGCGCATCTAAAGCCCCACTAAAAGGACGAAGCAAACACGCACCCTCCCCAAATGTCGTTTTTTTTTGTTTAAAACGAGTCAAGTAGTAGTTATATACACAAAAAAAAAAAACCCACAATGCCGAAAAATATTTTCCCATTCTCGCGAGCACCTTTATAGTTTTGGCCTTTTTTTCTTTCTTTCTGTTCTCACCTCCGCGCTTCTTTTGATTTGTGACGTCCAAAATTATGAAATTTAGAAGCGTTGTAAGCCACATTTCTATAATATAATACGCACCGTCAAAAATGTTGCTTATGGCAGACGATATGTAGCTGACGACACGTGAGCATTGCTACATCGGGGCTGCGCTGCATCTGACGACCGGCCTTAATTCCGCCGCACAAAGTAGGTGGAATATGCGGGGTGTTGCAGAGGGCGCCTGTTAAGTGGCACTGGGAGTACGGATCGGTCACGGCCGCCGCGTTAAAGCTAGGGTTCTGCGTTTTCAGTGTTTATCTGTTTTTTTCTCTCAAAATAGGGGGTATTTGTTTCGGGATTTATTTTCTCCTACAGGTTCGGTGTTTTTTATGTAAATTGGTTAAGCCATAACCAATTTCAACAAAAAGACACCGATAGTATAGAGAAGGGTTACTTCTCGGTTATGCACGCGGCACTCCCACTTTAAAAGTCATCGTTCCGATGTAGCCTTAAATACATGAGCCTAAAGCTAAATAAAATAACAACAAAATGTAAATTTCGGCGTCGTCTCAACCATAAATAGTTGTCAGTCCTATCGTGCATAGAGTACGGCTTGAGACCAACGACGTGTACAACTTCGGGTCGCGGCTGGCGACGTCTTGTTTGTCGGTCACCGTCGGGGAGCAGCACCTCGTAGGTCAAGTCCTGGAGGCAGCGAAAAACCTTGTAGAGTCCGAGGTACCGTTTTAGTAGTTTCTCGCTGAGACCATAGAAACGAGTAGGTGAGCTCACCAACAATTTGTTTCCGGTTTGGAAGTCGACGCCAGGACGGCGGAGGTGGTACCGGCCAGCGTCGACATGTTGTTGGTCTCAAATCCGAAGGGCGAGCTAGCGGACCTCTTCTGCCCTTTGAGTGACAATCTGAGAGGCGTTGCTTCCGTCGTCAACAGGCTCATGCGGCAGCATTAAGTCCAGAATCGTCGTCTCTTTCTTTCTATACGCCAGCTGAAATGGTGTCAATCTAGTGGCCTCCTGCACCGCCGTGTTGTAACCAAACGTGACGTATGGAAACACCTCGTCCAAAGTCATGTCCCATACGTCGACGTACATTGATATCATGTGGGCGATGGTCATGTTGAGCCGCTCTGTTAGCCCATTGGTCTGTGGGAGGTAAGCAGTGGGTTGGTAATGGTTGGTGTGGCTAAGCCAAAGGATCTCTTGCGTCAGCTGCGCCAAAAACGCAGTTCCTCGTTTTGTAATTATGACTTCTTGCGCTCCGTGACAAGAAAACTTGGCGACTTGAACACCAGTTTTATACGGAAGGGATTTCCTTTCGGCGTATAGCGTAAGATAATCTGGCTCGACGATCATCCATCGGTTCCCTTTCGTTGATATTTGGAATGAACCTAGCCAATCCATTCCGATGTGCTACAACGGTGAAGCTGGGGGAGCAATCAACTGGAGGAGTCCTGCCGGATTCGTCGACGGTTTCTTATGTCGCTGGCACTCATGACAAGGTTGTTTGTATATGTGGGCAAACTTAGGAAGCTTGGGCCAGTAGTACTTCTCAAGAATCTTGGCGAGTGTCTATAGCCAAGGTGTCCGACCGTCGGGTCATTGTGGCAAGCTTGGAAGAACTCTCGAAGGCCGATCGTGATTACTTGCAACCACGCCGAGTTGTTGTTGTCCGTACCACTGCGGGGAAGCCGACCATATTATCGCCGATGCCCGTACAGGCAACTTGGGTTGCGCGGGTTACAACCCGAGCGACCCGCGCCCACGTTACGGTGAGCGCCAACGAGGAATCGACGAATATCTTCGCCGTCCACCGTCTCCTGCGCCCGCTTCATCCCAAGGAGCTTGCTCGTCAACACCGCCACCGTCAATACCGTCAACACCGTCAACACCTGCATCGCCTTTTTATAGGACCCGCCGGAAAGGCCTAACTCCCCTGCCTTACCGGAAAAAGTACGTATGGCAACACCGGGAGGTGTTATTGCCAATGAAGAACTGCGCGAACATCCTCCACAAACAACGGAGCGCTCCCACTCTACCAACGAGACGCATCAAAATATCGCTCCAGTGAAGGCGTCAAATGAGCTCAACGTGTTCATCAAAGGGCACAACGAGACGGCGCTCATCGACAGCATAGCACAGTTTCGTTCTGAGTAGGAAGCTCTACCGCTACCTTAAAAAAAGTGATGACGCGGTAGGGTGGTTCACGAATTCCGACCGTCGGAGGACACCTCATCACGCCAGTCCAGGTCCTCTCCGACCATGGGAGCTTGCCAACGCGGTGAAGTGTCTTTGTGACTATCGAAAAAGTCAAAGCAACGTGCTTCAAAGTTCTGCTTGAGGACAGATTTCAGCTGCTCCTAAAGAGAATGATCGGCATCGCGAGAGGTATAACGGAACTTCAAGACGGCCGCTCTGGAGTGGTGGTAGCAAACTTCCGACAGGAGGCACAACACCTTACGAAAGGTGCTAATGTAGCCCTCGTCGAGGAACTGTTGGACGCAGCGACAATTACCACCATCTCGGAAGACGTATCACAATTTTGACACAAGCGTACCCCGCACCAGCACCAGAAATGTCGGGGATGAAAAACCTTCGACGAGCGTAAACTGAACATAAAAGTTAAATGGGAGAATTTTGCCGGAAACAATACAACGATTGAGCGACGAAACAACAGAATCACGTAGCGCGTCGGCGTGAGACCTGGCAAAAGCGAGACTGCGAGAAAGAATGTCCCTCGTCGTCTGGACAATCTGAGTGAGGCGGCAAGGTAGCGAAGGGCTTCTTATATGTTACCCTCTGTATCTCGTATATTCAACCTAGAATGTTCGGGAGTGGGTTGGTGCGGGACTGACTTGGTAAGTATATTCTGGCCTCCGTCATTCACGCGGGAATATTAATTCGTAAGCACATGGCAACAAATTTCCGCTAATTTTATCTAGAGAAACGTTTCCTGCATAAACGAACAACAGTAACGTAACTGTTCTAATATTGAACTGTGAAGAAAAAGCAAAGTCAGCAGAATTGAGCAGAAGATCGAACAGCGACGACCTTAGCAATTCAGGTAAGCTGTAGGGATAAAGGCCAAAAACATTTGTTTGTGTCTGACCCAGCGTTCGGCTCGTGTCACCGAACGCTCTAAGTGACCGATCGGCTGGGACCCGTGCCCAGTCAGTAAGCGCTGACAGAGCACTATCTCCAGCCGGTGGCGTGATCAGGAACTTCTATTTCGGGGGGGGGGGGGCTGACTTGGCTGGAAATCACAATGACTTGTGGTGCGTAAAAGGGGGGGGGCTTAGAGGAGGAGGTGCCAAAAAATGCATGTGTATGTTATAGGTTCGGCTAAATGCCTGGGGAGGAAGGCTCAAGCCCCATAAGCTGCCCCCCCTCCCGCGCCCCTGGATACGCCACTGGCTCCAGCCGAACGCCGGTGGAGCCCTCGAGGCTGTTTTCCGCACTTGATACAGACGTCCGACATGAAAACGCAAACGCCGAGGCTTCGTTTCGGGTAAACTGAGAGCATCGTGCAATGAGCTGCACAAAGCGTACCCGATATTTCGATCACGCCAATAATGCAGAGGCAGGAATATTCGCGATGCGCGATGGTAAAACACTTCCACAAAACTCTGTTTCTTTTTTTTTTAATAACCATAGTAAATCGAAAGCGCGCTCCTGCAGAAAGCGGGTTCTGGTGATACCATGCCTCCGACCGGGTGTTTTCTCCACGCCTATGTACATGGATTTCAAAAATGGCCAGTCTGAGTCCTGCCCGCTATGTTAAAACCTAATGTATGCTACCAAGATTGGGATTCAGAATTTTGAAAGCAGTATACTTTTTCTAGCTCGGGGAAGGGTAGGCTTAATGCATTACGCGAGTTTTCGACCTTGCTCGGATTCCAAAATTTCAGGTAAACTCGGATTTCGAGCTTACCAACGAAGTGAAAAGAGTTTTTTTTTTGTTACTATCTTTTTAAGTATACAAGTATATTATGTTTACGGGTAAATTCAACTTATTTGTTCGGGAAACAATTTTTTTAAAGGTTAGTGCAAATTACTATTTGTTGCTTTGAAAATCCCGTGTACTATGGCTTCAAACCAACGAAATATTTTTACGCGGGAAATGATTTAATATTTTTTTGTGGAAAAATAGTGTGTATTTAATCATATTTGTATTATACCCTCTAGGCGGAAATACACGGTACAAATCAAATGGCGAATTGAGTCCTCATGTGTCTTTTTAGTCTTCATTAGAGAACTTTATTGCTCGGTGTTGACTCTTATTTTTACTGATATCTTTATGATACATTTGCGTATTGCACGTATATACGTGAAATACACAAATGTATCTAGTAATGTATTGAAACTCTGCCAAAACGCCAAACATATACGGAAATTTGTTCGCAAATGAAGATATAGCCAGATACGTTGACTTTTATTGAGACATCATGCGGTTTTCCTGCTTTGAACCCCAGTATAATACAATTACTTTTTTCTATTTTAATATAAATTAGATAAACGCTGTCCTAAGGTGGTACAAAGATTATTGAAGGCGGCATCAAAACGTGTGGATCAAAAGGTGAAACGGTGCCCAGTTACCTAAAATAAGCTCGATTTATTCTTACTGACCAATTTATAACCCAAGTAGCTCTCGAACAAGCCAAATAAATGTCTACACTTCATAGAAAAACAGTAGTGTAAAATCCTGTATTTTACGTGTCTACTGCAATTGTTGCACTCGATTAAATTTATTTTGTAACGAACTTTAAATAGCTGAAGGTATATTAGGAAAGGGCAGTGTGGAACATGAACGGTGTGGTTAAAAGTTTAATCCTTTTTAGCAATAACACAATCAAAATTTATATAATTCACGCCTAAATTTGAAAAAAAAGAAGAAAACATTGGTCAGTCTGGTTAGCGGATTTAAGGGTTGTAATATTTAAAAATAAATGGCAGACAAATATCTCAAACAGCATACCTAAAACAAAGTTCAACTCTACACAAAAGGTGGGCATCTATACTCCTCATTTTCGTACTCTCCCTTGAGCACAGCTGGGTTTAATAGATATTTCAACAAAACAAAATAAGTTGCATTTTCATCACATTTATGTTGTGCCAACTAAGTTTGAAAAACATACCAAACCTTGTAATGCGTAAAAACTTATCGTGGAAAAAAACGAAAAAAAACGAAAGATGTATTACAAAACCGTAACTTCCTTAGAAGGTCACAAATATCGAAATTCGTTTATAAAAATACCGCAACAACTAAGGCACGAATCTTCTTCAATATAAACTGCGTACAGTTCCTTCATGTTCACTGTCACGTGTCAATGGTCCAATAAGCCTCCTGTGTAACGTAACTTTTTTTGTGTTTCAACTTCTAGTTGGCTCACGCAAGTATAGACATAATGTGTTTTTTTTAGACCTTAACTTTCTGATCTCAAAACGCGAGCTCTAATTTTGGGCGGTTTCGAAAGAAGAGATAATAATCCCGGACGAGACCATGCTTTCAGGGAAGCGGAAGCTGAAAGGAACGCCTCATCTCGACGGAAGGAAAGCGCTACTTCCGTTTCCGGTTCTCTGGGTCGACTGCCTTCACCACTCAGACGCCATAAGCCTAATTCTGGGAAACAGATAGCGCTGTTCTATTTTATTTTGGTTAATTTTCAATATGGTTTGTAATTTGATAAAGTCACGCCATTGAAACACGAAAGGCCTCTTTTTTAAAAATATATTGGAATTAATATTTCGTAAACTTTGAGGTATGAGTAGTGCTTGCTGTGCCTCAGTGCCTGCCTTTAAAACAAACTGTATGCGTGTATATGAAGCCTATTTGGACACTGTTTTGACTTTTATTCAAGTGCAGTCGATGACGAATTAAATTTTTGTGCTTCGAATCCAGCGATTTGTTCTAAGTTGGTTGGCAGAAGTTTTACGGTGTGTATAAAGAGCAATCAGTGAAGGGTGTATTCGCGAGAGGACTGGTGGGCATTGGGCTGGGTAAAGAGCTACTAGTTTATTAGAAACTTTATTGTCCTGTAAAATAAAGAAACCATAAGAGCGCCAAATTAGTTTGGCTAAAGAAGACAAAAAATACATATTTAAGACCTGAAGTATTTCTGTGTATTCGAGTTCCATGCAGCATTAAATGTGAACAATTACGTCGCGAATCTGGCTGCCAAACTAACTGCAACGTGCACGTCGAAAAGTCAAATTAATAAGCCGATGTGGGAGAACACTATAAGTCGTAATTGATTAGAAGTCCTCATTAACTCAAAATTCGGCACGATTTGAGCTCACTTTGTGACTTAATACCAAAAGTTTAGAAACATCCTAATAACACGTGACAAAAGTTTTAATAATGTTATTTTTTCGTGTACGACTAAATGCATGAAAATAATAAAATAATCGTAGCTGAAGAACAACGGCATTCTGTTTAAACGCATTGTTTGAATCAATAATTACACTCAACTCGGGATTTAATGGGAGAGCATGCTAAGGAAATAACTTTTTCATTGAGGGACTCATTGGTGCATTAAATTATTGCATAAATTAACCGAACATCGTTGCCGCTCTAGTTAACTGAAGTCTGCCTTTTATTATTTTTTTACTGACTCTAGGAGACACGTACGCGTCCATGCTCTTTTTCATGACGTTTGCCTCCAACAACCCCTTATAATCTTGTTAAAACATCTTGCAGCAACACGCATGGTTCCTGTCTTAAAAACTGCAAAATATACAGTATGGAAAAAGGTTTCCTCTCGAACTTCGGGTACGTAGTCGAATAATGTTCAACTGTGTTTTCATTTGTGATTAATCTGCTTTGAAGAATTTAGATATTCAAACAGGTATGATCTATACGCTCGTTCTACAGTTCCCTGTTGCTGAACTATAAAACGACGTAGCTCTTCCCTCCATGAAATAAATCGCGTTTAGACTTCCTTCTAAAAACGTTTTTTTTTCTTTTCTTAAGTGCATGTTTTTAAGCAAATAAAGTTTGAGTTGAGTGGACAAAACTATTTTTAGGACAACACAAAATGGTATCGTTTAAATAAAGTGGTGCGGAAACGAAATTTTAGGGATCATTTTATTGCATAGGTATGTATACGACGGCGCATCAGCACCTGATAAACATCGGTCTTTCGTTTGTAAACGCGGGAGAAGTAATTTCAAAACGAATAAAACGATTTCCCACTTGCAGCTGGTAAATCGGGGGGCCGAAGCTTTGTTGGGGAATCGTGACGTGTTGCTCCTTCCGCAGTGGCGCCACCCTCGGCGGTACACCGTACTCATATAGACACCCTGCCCGTGAACGCATTGACGCAATCGCGATACTTCGCGCGGCGCGCGATTGTTTTGGTACCCCGAGTTGTTCCTGTGTTTATACATCGCGTTTGCGTGCTGGATGCCGCGCTGTTGGGCGGCCAAAGGCTGCGGCAACAGCGTGCTGAACCAGGAGATGCCGACCCACGGGTTTCCGAACGATGAGAAATTCCGGAGCGCGTGGATCCGTCTCGCGAGTCCGTCGTCTCTCGGGCGCCGATGAAAACCGATCGTTTGTACGTACGGTGACCATTTTCGCGGGGAGGACTTTGAAAGACGACCCACTGTCTTTAGGAATCTGGAGTTTCCTACCAAAAACATTCGGTTGCCACCAGTGGTTGTGCCGACTATTTTTTTCCGGAAAAGAAAAGCAGAAGAGCTCAGCGAAACGCACGAAAGGCGAAGCAAACTGGTAAATAAGCACGCTGTTAATAAAACATCTAATGGCAGATACCTCCAAGTTTGTCAATCATTAGAAAATGCGAGGCATCTCCTGGTGACCCCGACCCACTTCAGATTTTGTAGGGCAGACTGTCGGTCTGTCGGATGGTTCGTACGGTTCTAACCCAAATCGCTTCTCCGTCGAAATGGGCGAGAGTGACTACTCGTGCTCGCTGACATCTTCCGAGTACCGTTTAGTAGTCGAAATCCTCGCCCTCTCGAATTCATAGATCACGGAGGAACGCACCGCCGACTACAAGGGCCGAAATGAAAGCGTAAATACGGTCGTCGTCGTGTGACTCCGAAACGCGAAATTGTGACACGCAAAAGCCACCACGTGGCGGTGCTCATAACCTCGTCAGCCTTTGGCTGTGCTGAGGAGCCTGACGTCACGATTGCGATGGAGTTCCCATGACGCATCGCACGCCTCGATGGCCGACTTTGAAGCACGAGCTAGAATCGGACACCTGAAACGAAATATATAGTCATCCGCTCAGTATACAAACGTGCGATTGTCATTTACGGATACCATGGGTTACATTTCGCCCATTTTGGAAAGGTTTCCGCATTCCTTTAAATCATACTTATTTTGTTTATTTATCAACGGACTTGTTTAAATATCCATGGCTAATGTTTAGTGATATCAAACATACAAATAAAGAAAAAAACTAAAATAAATAGTCAGCTGTTATATAATAATTTTTAGGTGAACATATGCAAGCAAGACCTTCTAGGGAAGTCAGTAAAAACAGGTAAACAAAGCGACATAACGGTACATTTTTTTATGTAACTTTTGACTAGTTTTATTCATTATAACCGCGCTGCTGAGCTCCGACGAATGGGCAGTGGCTGCCAACCTCGCCATTGCCCTAATTTATTTACTCCTACTTCCGGCAGCGTAATTTTCTTTCGTGATAAATAAAGAGCAGAAGAAAAGCGTTCCGCGGTTCATTACCCGAAGCGATCGGTGGCTTCCGCTAATCCTGTAATGCATGCACCGGGACACGTTTTTAATCCATTTTTTTTCACTTTATTATGCGTGTTTGATGTTTTTTCTGCTATAACCTCGGACAGAAAATTTGGAAAGTGGTTTTCAACTTTTTTTCTTCTTTTTGCGTACGCGGGTTAGCGCTACCTTGTTATTTTCAAAAAAAGACAACACAAATTTGCTATGTAATGTTCGAAATGTGTTTTTTTCACCAAAATGTTGATGGATAAAGTAATAAACTGAATTAAGCTGCTCAGCCGTTTCTACGTATAGTCGCCGCTATGAAATACGCGCTCCTTCGAAAATTCGACATTCATGTCGGAAATTGCGTATGGCGCTTTTGCGTTAAGCTTGACATTAAAAAAACAAAAAAGTTTTATCCCCATGAGTATTAATGGAGCGTTTTTTTTTACTTAATTATATGTGGGTTTGAAGTGTTTTCTATGAACTTTCCGCTATTATCGCAATTCAGTACCAGGAGATAAGCCAGTGAGTGGCCGGTCATTTTCCTTTCTCTTCAAAACGTCCGAAAACTCCCACCCTGTCTTCTTTTTTTATGTTCCTTCTCGTGCTCTACCCCGGGCTTTAATTTAATAGATCCAGGAGCTAGAGCAAACATAATCTTATGTTCGAATGAAGAAAAAGCGAGAAATACCAACGAACGCGAACGAACTTTCTGTGATTGGAACGCTTGAATGCGCCACGGTCTAAGATATATTTTTTCCTTTTAGGTTTGAAATTGAAGCAAGTTTTCTATCGTAGTAGAGAGTTCGATTATTTAGCAACGTCACCAAAAACGTAACTCGTTACGTTTGACGAAGCCAAAGAAAAAATCGATTTGTCTCTCTTCCTACCCCTAGCGCCTGTCCGGTTGTATGGTCGTAATATTTTCATTAGAAGGGTGCCCTCATTTGCGCTGCGGATGCGATGAAAGTGTACGGCAAACCAGTGTTGCCAACCTTGTTACCCTGGTTCTCTGCGTTCATTTCGTCGGTCATGGTGTTTCCGGTCAATATTTTATGTTTTGGACAGGCAGCATTCCTGATAACCCCCATCACGCAACTACCGGTCGCCGGTAAGGTGATCCTCTATCCGCTTAGCGTAGCAGCACAAGCGAAGAAGCAGAAAAACTGTTCATTTTTCCTGAAAAAAAAGCAAGCAGGAGTGCTTAATTTTTGTAACGCAAATGATTACTTTGATCCTGTAGCCTGCAAAAAAGATGGCCCAAACACGATGAGCAGCTTACACGTTATACATTAGAACTAAGAATAGTCAATAGCAATTGGTTAATTGAAAGCAACCTGCACATTTAGCTTGCAACGTTAATGCGAAACAACAAAGTAAACGATGCGTGGAGTTCCGCCACTGTCTCAACCGCAGCCGCAAAAGCTCGCTGCCTCGGCTATTTCTGCGGAAACATAGGCTATCGCCCAGTGTTGCCCGGATCTCCAGACTGCCATTAACTTAATGTGCACCGAATTTTAGCGAAAAATATCATTTAAACAAGATGGTGACGAGAGGGAATATGGAAAGAATGACCGGGCAGTCGTTACCAGATTGAGCCAGACGCACACTACGGTACCTTACACTCTAAAAAAACGGGTGTAGTGCTACACCCATTTGTCCACATAATGCACTCCAAAACTTAAGTTAGACGTACAACTCTCTGCCATCGAATTGAGAGCCACAATGTTTATGAGGAGCTTGATAACGTTGAGATGTAACTTATTAAACAACTAAATTACGTATAAAAAGAAAACACCGAGGTTGTGCAGTAGGGCTAAGAAAACCCCGATCATAGTTTTTATACTGTAACACGTACATTTGTTATCTTATTATGTTGTACAATTCGGCAATCAAGCCGCTCGTGAAATTTGGTCCTTTAGGCGTTATGCCTAGGACCAGTGCGTCGAATGGGTGTTTTTGGGGTGCATTACATGGGATGAGGGGTGTAAGTACTGGGCCCGTATTTCTGAGAAGTGTATTCTTGGCAAATCAAAAACTACATGGCGCACGCGATCCACGATTCTGAGACCGCCGCACCGGTATGGGAGGATCCTGGACTTGGCTCAGTGTGCGTGCTGTTTATTACAATGGAGCATAGTGAGGTGCATTCTCTATTTAGAGAAGTTTTTGGCTGTACTCATTACAAAAAACGATTATAGGTATCCTCCTTCCTGGGTCCGCACAAGGGAGGAATCGACAAGAGGTTTTCATATGACTGTCTCATCTGTGGGTTTTAAGAGTACCGATATTATCGGTCATATAAGGGAGGTGAATTATGTTAACCTGAATGCAAAAATGACCCAAACTTAAAGCGGTTGTTACACAGTTTACGCATTCCTTATCTATAGTTACTTCATTAAAATAAATTATTTTGTAGCTGAAAAGTTTAGCCGAAAATGTGCGGGCAAGTTGACACCAAATTGGAAATTTATTGAGAAGAAGAACGGAGCTTAGAAAAGAAGCTTTCCTAAAGTTTTCTTTATCTTTTTTTGGTCATAACGAAAAGGAACGTTTTAGACTCTCGATTGGCGCAAGAAAAGAAGGAAAATCCAACACGTACAAACAGAATAAATGACCCGAAAAACGTACATCTCTACAACTGGTCAGAGTTACGACAACGTACCAACGACCCTTGCAAAAAAAAAAAAAAATACAAAATAAAAAAATAAAATAAAAGGGGGAACCGGGAGAAGAGGACGCCATTTAACACAATTCCCACCAAAACCGGGCCAACCAAGAAAACGCACGCGCGATCCATTCAACCCAATACAACTTTCTTGGAGCGATAAAAGCTCGGTCGTTCGTCGACCGAACAGTCGGAACAAAGCATCGGGCTCGAAAGAACGGGACGTTGCTTGACGGTGCCGAATCTGGAAGGAAAAGAACCGTTTATCCGGAGGGCACGAGGCCACGGAGGTTACCAGAGGGGAGGGGTGGAGGGACAAGAGGAACACGTTCTCCAGACCCCCCTTCTCTAGTTTCCCGTGATTATCCGGGGCCTCACGTATTCCATTCCGGAAGGAAATACACAGGAAGGCTTCTTCCAGCGGCGCGTCCTCCTAGCTTGCCGGCCGGTCGTCCCATCCCAAGCGTCCGGCCCTCTTCGACGATGGCCGGCAGAGAAAACTAAGCAGCGTCGGCAAGGGTCGCGGGAGCGCACAGTCGCCTAGCCTGGTCGCTCGCTCGCTAGAGTCCCTCTAACCTGTAGGCGTGGACCGAGATAGAAGGCACGCCCGTCTTTCCCGTACCACGCTCTCGATCACCCCATGGTAAGTCCCGATGTTCGATTCGGCTTGATGGCTGAAGACTGGGAGGGTTGGTGGTGTGTCACGTTCAGGGCCGTGGATTCACTCGTTCGTCTCGTATTGGTACGAAGCGGTAAGAGCGCATCTTTGTGGCACGTGATGCACCTAGCTGGACCATAGCTCGCGGAGCGGTCCATCGCTAGCCGATCCGGTGTTTCCAGGGATCTCGTAACCTCTGGAGGCCCCGTAGCTGCTTCTCGTCTTTCGCGTAAGGCTGCCGGGAAACGCGCGTTGGCCGAGCCAATAGGATTTTACGTTGGCTGCAGCGGATCCCCTCGAGGCAACGTTTGGCCCCAGGGCAAGTTGCGTTTTCTTCTTCTTGTTTTATTTGTTTTATTTTATACTTTCGGTTCTGAGGCTGAACCGTTCTTATTTTGGACGGAGGTTTGGTCGCGAACCAGTTGCCGAGGTTTCAAACGGAAAGGACGTAAGTGGAGAAGAGGGCGAAGACGACGACGGACAGGGATTACTTTTTTATGTGTGTTTGTGTTTCCGCGTTTCGTGTACAAGAAAGAAAGATAAATACCGCGAACCCAAATTTAAAAAGGCGGTGGACATTTCTGGAAACACGAGTTCCTTGGTTTTTTTCTTCCGTTATGTTATTTTTTGATTTATCTTAGTGTGGGTTTTTCTCTAGCAGTCGGAACATGTTTGTTGCATTTAAGGCGGTGCTTACCAGGATCATAGGGAATCTTTTTTGTTATTAGTTTAGGTGAAGACTTTCAATGGCTGCGCTTACGTATGTCAGTTTGAAAGATTCGGGTGAAAGGAGTCGGGACGTTTTTGATTGTCGTGATGTCACTAGCAGACAAATGTTGCGACGACCCAAAATCCCTCATATTTTGGCGGCCTCTTTTATTCTTGTTTTTTTTTTTCCCCAAGGGACTGACATTTGCAAGACTGTCATATCACATCAGCAGATTTAGTTTTTTTTTTCGAATAAAATACAAAATGTCAGTTTTCGAAGGCCTAAAAACTTTTGTTTTTTCACATACGGCGAGGCGGTATTATATTGCAAGGCTACGAATGGGTAAATGAAGAAATCTGAAATCTAAGATAAAAAGATTTCTTTGAAACAGTGGCACTTTTTTTTGTAATCCCTTTAAACAATTAGATTCGAGTTAAATGTATTCGCCAATATTTAGCCTTAACTTTATAATAGTATATTTTTAATAAACAAGTTACGTCCGGCATCCAGATGTTGCCTGGCATGAACCAAGACATTTATGATGTTTGTTTGTTTTCGAATGCGCCAAAAAGCGATTTTGTTAGGAAGGTCGCTTTAATAAACGAAAATTTTATATCCATTAGGTCCTATCTTTTTTTTTTAATTTACATTCAATTTTTTTTTTGTATGGGCGTGCATATGTTGAAGTCTTACAAGAAACGCTTCAATACTGGATTTCTCCTTCAGACTGTAAGAAAAGATCAGGCATGCCGTGTTCTTCTTGACTGTTTAAGTTAGTTAGGACACTGCACTATTTTATTTGAATGTATATTTCTACACTTGTAAAACTTTCCTCAAGCAAGTCAAGCAGGGTACACTATGTGTTGTTTTTTCAGAGGTAAGTGCGCTGCGAGACGTTGTTTGTTAATGCTATAGTATATTTTCTAAAGAGGAACCGCAAATATAACCTAAGTGCAGAATCTACTTCAACAGTTCCAAACTTTGAAAAAATGAATTTAAATAGTTTAACAAAAAAAATCTTATAAAAAAACTTATTTTATTTATTTTGTTTTAGAACATAATTACGTGATCAATTCACAACGTGGTGGTGGGGAAACAGAGCAGGTGGCGGGTTACTATTCTTCAAATGTAGAAAGTAATACATTTACCAAGATATTTCCCATATATATTAGGCTTCTGAAATGTAAACGTAATAAGCCTAAAAAAATGCGATAAATTTTATATATAATTTAAAAAAAAATCTTTTTTCAGGATTGTTTTGTATTCATCAATTTAATTTCTTTTTATCTTGAATATTTTGTTCTTAGTTTTAATAATTTCGAAGACCCCGAAGTTGGTTTTAATTATACAAAAAGAGGGCTTTTCCCTAGACACTGAAAAAAAAAGAAAAGAAACAGGATCGACAATGGTAGAGCGCAAGAGCTAAGAAGAAAGTGAAGGCGTCCATCCAATCCTAGTTTATCCTTTCCCCAATCGGGAAGGTCTAAACTACTTCGCTGCACGCTGTCTCTGTGTCTCTCGCCCGGCGAAGAAAACTCGCACGGTGCTAATGACAATTTCCCCGTCTCAGGGGAATACTGAGAGCAATTCAGTTTTAAGTCTTTTCGACTCTGTCTCTTTGCTCAATTTTGTGCGTGCTTCTATTTCTTACTCTGAAGTTCTTCTCTTTGTAAACTGTAACGAGTTCCTGACGTCAGAATAAAGACAGTTTCTTTTATCTTAAATGCTTTCCGTTTTAATTGCTTTCTATTGCCGTTTCAATACCGTCTTCAGCGAACAGAACATTTGGGCGGAAATTCGACGGGAGACTTCATTTGAATGGGCGCGGTGGAAGGCCCTTGTTCGGAATTCTGCATTCTCGAGGGAACTTGTGCTTAAGTCTCGGGACTGCAATAGTTACTTTGAATATTTAAGGGAGGGGTGCAATTCGCTGAACTGCCACATGAACGTGCTTCATTAAAACCTCCAATGGCATTCACATTAAACTCTTCATGCACAGCTCTGCTAGAGGGAATCTGACAGTTGAAGATAGCTACTATACCAAATATATTGCTTGCCTTTTTTTTTTACGGCACGATGTACGAATACAGTTTTTTTGGTAATGAAGTAGGGGTCTCAAGTTTTTTTCTGGTCTGTCTTTTTTTATTTGTTAGTTTCAAAATTGCTTACGGGCATCACTAGGTGACAGTGTGGCTGAACCCAAAACTGCTAAAATTGATTTATAATTTTTTTTATTGTCTTAATTCTCGTAGTAATTATTTTTTTCTTTTCATTCAAAAACGGTCCTTTCTCTTTCAAAGAAATCACGAAACTTACATTATTAAAAAGAAAATTACAAACCTATTTTTTCTTTTTTGCAAAAGAGCAAAATTACAGGGAGATTCGCATCCAAAAACTGGGGTAGCCCAGCGGTCAATATGAGCTGAAGCACCTAATCCTGCCTTCTTCTGCGTCTGTGGTCCCCACATTCCTCATTATCTCCCAATTTGTCAAATACTCCCGAGTATGGGACCTCCACTTCGCATTTTATTCCCAGTTCAAACCCGAACTGTCTAAAAAAATATATATATCTATATATATTCTGTAAACGACTTAATTTTCGCGGGCTCAAATTTTCGCGAATCGGGCCAAAGTTCAAACTTTGAAATTATTCGCGGGTTCTAATTTTCGCGAATTGAGTGTAGATTCCGTAGCGTTCACGTATTGCCCGAATTGTTCGCGGGACGTATTTTTCGCGAATTGTAGGCGAATCGCGAAATTCGCGAAAATTAGGTCCTCACGAAAATTTAGTCGTTTGCGATATATATATCCAGGCAACCGTTAAAGTCTTATTCAGTTGATATTGTCAACTAAAGTAGATGTCCTTTTTGGGCTTACAATGACTTTATAAAGCGACACAATGCAACTGGCCCCCTTTCTTGAACGTTGGGCCACAATTTGCGGGTAGCCTTTTTTATTTCGCGAAATAAGCTGTTCCTTCGAATAATTTGCGTACAGTTTATGGACAAGACCCGTGCCAACCTTTACCCATGAAGGCGCCATTACAAACTGACTTCTCCCGCGTGCAAGCGAGCGCAGGATGAAGTCAGCTGGTTCACTTCTGTTGCACCGTGCCAGTCAGAAAACGCTCCCGTCAACACTTCAACCTACTTCAACCCTATCACGTACGGCACGCTGCCCAGGGCGCATGCGGAAAATGCTACCTGAAGTGCGTGCTTTTTTTTTTCTTCTTATACGTAGCGCCGGTTATAGCGAAGTGCAGAATCTGTCCGGCGAGCTCGCGCGCTATGCATGCTGGGACTCTGGACCGGCATTTTTGGCGCGAGATGCCGAAAAACCTTCTTCGCATGGGCGACGCTCACGCGTGTCGAGTGCCGCCGGTGGCGTCGGCAGCTCTTAGGACGCGGGAGTGTCTGAATGTCGCTGACGTACAGTCGTCATGGTTTACGTGCGCTGCCGATACGTTGCAGTTTAATAGCGCCTTAATAGCGCATTTACCAGACAAAACGAAATACGCAAGCGTAATCCGAAATATGATATCCAAAATAGTATGGTTCCGGAACGTGCTATCTTCACAGGTTCTTAGGCGACTGGAACGCAATGTCCAGTGCGGCAGCGCTCGTAGCAAACGTCATCTTTGCCACTCCTTCCCTCGCTCAGAATGAGCCGTTGACCCGAAGAATGGGCCTCCGGCGCTTAAGATTAACGAGACACGGTTACGCCGCGTTGCAGCGATTTAGACCACTCCAGTTGTGCAAAGAGGTCGACTTAGGACCTTCGCTACCAAAAAACAATCGACGATCTGGTCTGACGGTCTTAGTGTTTCTAAATTCCAGAGTGTTTTCAACGCCTCGAACTAGACCACGTGGTTTATGTGCAGCGGTTGCAGTACAAAGAGCGAGGGAGGGTCGAAAGTGTACATCGTGTACAAAGCGGTTCCACTGTAAAATAGTTCCACTGTAAAATAAAATAGCGCTCGTGTCTGTTTCTCTCTTCTGTCCGTCTTTTTTTGCGCCAAACCATGTATCCCAAGCGGTTCCACCTTTTCTCCATTTCAGTCCCCCCCCCCCCTTACCACCTCCTCTTACTTTTCCCCTGTTATGCTCCTCTTCATGTGCCCATGCATGCGCACATGTACCCTACTTGCTCAGGAGATGTCCGCCATTACATTTTGAAAGGCTCTCCGTGTTCCGACATGCTCTCACGTTAAATGTAGGTTATCGACCAGGTGCCTTTATCCTCGACTGGTCTGTCGCTTTTGTGCGCCGTTTTTTCTCGTTCCGATGCACCACCAACTCGCCCAAATTTCTACGATTCAACTAGGCTAACAGTCGTACGATACATGTAGCGCTGCGTAGCGGTTTTTTTTTTTTTTTGTACCGTTCCAAGATTGTAAGAACAGATGTGCTTTAAACCGGTTTTGCACTTCCGGTACGGTACAATGGGTCCTCCGGTGCGCACTGCGCGTATACGAGTCTTCCGTGGTAGCGCATGCGCAGTTCGTACCGGAGGGACCACCCTACCGTATCGGAAGTGCACAAACGGTTCCCTAAAACTACCCTAACGTGCTGGTACCGTCGCGCAAAGAGAGGCGCCACCCGCGTGTTACGCCCATTGGCTATTCGAGTGATTTGTGCGGAAGTAAAAAGGGCTGAACTTGTTGACAAACAGTATCCACGATATTAGGGCATGTTTCCTGGAACGCGACTCAGTTTGATGTGCATGCCGCGTACTAAAATATGGTCCTTCGATTTCGTCCAAACGACGTCATAACTATGTCATGTTGTCGCTGGGCGCGACCCTGGGTGTGTCACAGCAGACCTTGGTGGATGGGGCAGACGCCTTATCTCCTGCAGATCGCAATACATGTTGAACGTTACGGTAGATTCAGCAGCTAAGAGTTGGGGTTCTTCGAGGAACCTTGTGGCTCCACGATAACAACGACATTCGCGTTGGCTCGTGAGTTTGACCTGGACGCAAAGATCCTGCCGCCAGTGTCGCTACTTCCAACAATATGACACGCCAGTTCTTGTGACGTCATTTGCTACTACTTCGGGACCATTTTTTTTTCTAATGCGGGAGGTATAGGTTGTTAGACACACCAATCGGCGACGGATGTAGAGCTAATGATTTATGTATATAAACCTCTCAAAATCGGCAATTCTGATTTAAAGCTTACAGCACTACATTTTATTAGACTTAGATGTCGCGAATTTAATGACAGCAATGAAGATTGTCGTTAATTCGCCTCAAGAAGAAGGTGTCGTTATGACAAGTGAAAAGCAAAAAAAAAAGTTGAAATCCACATTTTATGAAACTTCGTATGTCTTACTTTATGGGTGACCTTCGTATATTTGTTTTTGTAGATTCATGGGTCATTTGTCAGGAGCATAACGTTCCGGCAATTGTCTATCTTTTTTTTTTATCACCGTTCTCCTTCTATATTTAGGCAGAGTGCATCGATCACTATTTTTTTTTTTTTTTGTCTAGTCGGACGTGAGGCGATCCCTCGAAAGGTTGCTGCGATGCCTCTGATGTGTGCATGAATCTAGGTATTTTTTCTACGCTTCCAGTGTTGTTTCAACAGAAAAACAAGGTACAGCAAAGTTTTGATCTTTTCTTTTTTTTTTGTCAGAAGAGTGTAGCTATTTATTATTAAATCTTTGGTCACCTTATAATCGAACCTTTTTGAAAACCGGAAACATCCCACATTCATTGGGGATGTTTCCGGTTTTATCCTCGTTCAGCCAATGATTGCAATTACGAATGCAGTTTATTCTTAATTTGCTAATATGAATAATGATAATAACACAATTTGTAAACATTGTATGATATTTTAGAATTAAAACGACCAAAACAGGCGCTCAAATTTTAATATAAATTTTGTGGTGAACCTTTAAGATAAATTTTTATTGGTTTGATTGAGTAATGCTTTAGTACAATTAAACCACCAACTGACCTACATCCGGGTCAACCAGATTCTTAGAGAAGGCGAGAGTGAGAAACAAAGTGATTACACGAGACAGACAAAAAATATTCAAAAGAGCAGAATACAAATATAAGCTAATAGTTAAAAGAAAAGTGATTGGCCGAAAACAAAAACAAAAAAAAAAGACAGAAGTAACGAAAGATTACACGGGTTTAAAAAAATCACATATCTTTTCTGAAAACAGAAAGTGAAAAAACCACCGATCATATTAATTCTTACGTCTGATTCGCATAGAATGAATTTCGACTACGAGGTGAATAAAACCATCATTTAGTTTGATCAGAAATTCGCACCACTGACAAACATGGACAGTCGAGGAAAACTAGACAATCAACGAACCCTACAGGGGAGTGTGCTTCTTGATTTTTATGGTTCCAAAAGATGAACCTTTTCGAGGACTTTACAAACTGGCTTGTAAGGAAATGGTGTTTAAGGTGACCGCCAAATAGACGCGAGGAAAATGTTTTGAACATCTTCACTCCTACAGCAAGAATTGATGACGTTAGAATATGGCCCCATGCTGAAACATAAAGCAAGCATCGGCAATACTTACAAAAAAGAAATGTGTACAAATGTATTGGCCAAGCGTGTGTCATGAAAGTCTTAGTGACTTCAGTGACGAATGATCAAGAAATGGTACATCTTCAATAACAATGCAATTAGTGATACAGAGAAGTTGAGTCGCTACGTTATGTCACTGAATCAGGATCTCGCTTTAGTTCAATAGGGTTCCGCCAGTTTTTGTTTGTTTATTGTTTCAAAACAATTTAATGCTAAAGTAGTTGGCGCGCTGTACCAACTTTGTTAGTAGCGATGTTAAAGTTGATCTGACACATATATACAAATAAATGATCTCGCTCGGAGTAAAACAGTAGATATAATTCAAGATTGTTGTCTATCACTGTATAGTTTCCATAAAACTATTGTGGAAGATAGCGGCGCGAACCTCATTTCTGAAGGAAAAGAACGTATTGCCGTCGGCAATAAAAATTTTAAAATAGATGCCAGGGATGCTAACGCTGTTCGTGCTGTGGGCCGGAATTCGGGATACTACAAAACTAGTCTGTAGAACCCGGAGCAAAACATAATCATTTTCGGGAATATAACTATTTGTGTAGGCGCTTGGATGAAGCCATTTTTAGAGTGTATTCCCCAGAATACAAGAGAGAGGCTGCAATGGGCGGATGTCTCTAGATCCGGAAGATGGTAGGAATAGTATGCATATCTAGGCACTGCGTAAATACACCAATTTAAATTACAAGGGCTTTTTGCATGCCAATTTTTCTTTAAAAAAAAAGAACTGCAGTCGATCATCTTTTACGCCAAGAACATGAATGGCGGAAGATATGAAAGTAATGATAGCACTCTTTACTTGGACACAGGAGGGTTGAGGTGTGCTAGAAAGGAAGGAGTTTCTTACCAGTTGGCCTAGTACATCGAATTAGAAGAAATTAAGTATTCTCTTTTTTTCCACAATTTTCTCTTCTATCTCTAAAACACGAGCCTCAATGTGACGCTGACGTAGCACACGCGTTCAATCTCTGCTCTACGATGGCCTTCGTGTAGTGACGTCGTACATCCGAGACTCCGGGCTTGCAATCTTGGAGGCGTTTATCAGCGGCACCCGATACAGCACGGGGGAGGCTCCTAGAGCCGAGTGGTCTAACCGTCTTCACCTGAGTGAATTAGTCCCATCGCATGCCACCACCCTCGCGGTCCCCTGGGAAGATCTCGGCTCCATGTTTGGTGCGTCTTCTTCGTGGTGAGCATTAGTTGCCTGATGGCACTGCCGGCCTCGATGGGCTTCTTAGGGAGAGACCTGTGCGGAACTCGTGACAAGTAATAAAATGCATGTAATTGACTACTTGTGATAGTAATTTTGTGATGACTGCATTATATTGATTGGGATAGTAATCGCAAGAGTAATCTGATTACTTTTGCAAATACTCAAATTAGTTTCATCCTTGACTATTTTGCGCCGAAAGGAGAATTGTTAACCGAAATTGGTGAATTAAGAAGTTAAGCAGTTCATAGTTTGATGATTCTATCCAACAAATCAGCAGAAAAATGTTCTTTTTTTTCTTTTTTTAATGTGAAGTATTAGAAAAGTAACTATTACTTTTTAAAGTAACGACCATTTACTTTTCTTTTCGAGTAATCAGGAAATATACTTAAATAGTTTTTACTAAGAGTAATTGCAATTCTAATCGATTATTTTTTTCGAGTAACGCGGACAAGACTGGTTAGGGGTAGGACTCAGTCTTCGGTGTTGTCACACGCCGAAGAGATTACGCAGCTGCGTTACAAGAGTGTGGAAAGCACTGTACCTGCTCACTCATTGTGCTGTGTGCATAAATGTTTGCCAGTGCTGCTAGGAAGTAAATTGTCACAGGAAGAATCACGACGCCATGAGTATAATGTACGGTAAGGCTCGGGTTCCACGAAACAGCACCAAACAGATGACCATTGTTAGACTAGGCGACATCAGGGCGCCCGTTGGATTTAAGCCTAAGTAAAGAATAAAAGTGTTCGGGACGATTGCAATTTCGGTTCTTGTATAGGCGTGGATTTAAAAAAAAAACATTGGAACAAACGGAACATCGGAACAAAATGTTGAATAGACCACTATAAACAAACGTGGTTTATTATTGTATTTGTCCTGGAACTCTGCAAGATTAGGTCTCCGGACTCAATAATCCTGGAGCAATCGACGATTATGTACAGGCACACGAGCGCACTATACAATGTGCTAGACATTGTTAGAGACGTTAGGAGTGTTCTTAAATCTATGTACAGGTATTTACACGAGATGTGCTCTTGCAACAGACCGGGCATCGGCAGCTAGTTGGGGTAGGCCATCAGTTCCATGATTGCCTGCGCGTTGTTCTCGAGGCTGTCTGTAGGTTGTCGTCGTCGTTAGTGTGACACCAGACGCACACGCGCGAACAAGATGATGTCTGAGATGCAGCACAATGTTCGTCTCCAATATTGAGGCTGTATATGCTTAAGCTGAAGCGTGACTGACCCTCATGCGGTAGTGGCATATCAGACTGGTTGCCACCAAACGCGTGAGTTTTTCACCGGCTTCTCACGTAAATTACCGGGGGACGCTTACAATTCGCATTTAAGAGTGGAACGCGACCGCTAAACGTATAAACACTTGCTCCGTCTCCATCCTGTTAGCCTGTCTGACCCGTAACCGAAGGGTCGTTAATTCGAATGCCGCCTCCACTTAAAATTCCTGAATTACTTTCTTTAAATGAATTCATTTGTAATATTCGCCGACCTTTAATTCGAATTATATGTCGTGTTATAATAACTTTTATTACAGTCGTGACGTCACGTTCCACGTGAGCGTTGAGGGTTGTTAGGAACTCCTCCGCGCGAGGTCATGTGACTGTGACATCATCTCCCTGTCGACCAATCACGATTTTTGTGCCCCAACACCGACGCCGACGCATAACTTTTCTGTGACACGAGCTCTTTATAGCTTTAGCGTTAAAATAAATAGACGATCATAAGTAATGCAATCTTTTTTTACGTATCGCGACTCCAGCGGCTCTTTGAATTTTCTTAAGACCAAAAATATCACAAATGCACCTATGCTCTCTAAAGATATAAATATCAGTCGGGCTACCCAACAAGGATCAGGCAGGCTGGTAACGACGATTTTAGGACCTCTAATCGCAGTTTTCCAAGCAAGATACTATCTTAATCTAGGCAGCCGAGCCTAAGGTTTGTGGCTCGAGCACAAGTAGACGCCGTAGAAAAGAAGCTCCACGAGAGAAAAGAATGACACGACCCGGACTCACTAACATTGCCGAAGGAGCAATTGCTGCTACAAAGCAACAAAGAAACGCCGAGAACAAGACGTCCGCGTCGGTTGTAAATAATTACTGCAGAGCACAGCGACACACTCCGGTACGCCCAAGAAGGGAATCGAGCGGTATAAAAGGGCGGAAGTAGCGATAAAACAAGACGGCGTGGGACTCCTGAGGAGGGGCCCCTTATCCCCGGCGCCGGTTCATCATTCGCCCGGTAAATGAAGGGGAAAACAAGGCGAGAGGTAGATATATGAGAGACGCCCGACGGCTTCGACAAATGAAGCGGACGTCGGGGGATTTGTAGTTCCCGAGAAGGCAGACCGCTCGCCCAGCACCCAGAACTGAATGCACGCCTGTGGGTTTCTTGTTTTTTGGCGCTGCAAATAAGCCCCGGGCACTCTGGACGTCGGCACGTGGGTACGCCGAGACTCCCACAGTGTATCGGTTTGCAGGGGCGTCCCTTCTCGTGGAGCGTGTTTTTATTAGAGAGCCCATTCTCCCTCGGGGCATGGTTGTTAGAGGAATACACAAGTTTCCGGACTCACTCGCGTGTAGTGGTAAGTACGATAGCAAACTATGGGGAACGTTGTCATGGCTCAAGGCATCGGGTGACCTCATCCTCGCTTCGCTTCAAGTAGCGGCTGCTCAATGTTTTGCAATTGTAAATTTTGATAAAAACGAAATCTGACAACGCGTTTTATTGTGATGTTGCGCCGTATTCCGACTTATAAGTCTGGTAATATTAAGTGACATCAGTGAGAACAGAAGTACCAGGCAAACGCTGCCTTACTGTCACGTTAGTGATTAAAAAAGGGAGAGACGGAAGCCACGGTGAGACAAACAAAATTGTATTTATAAAAATAAGGACAAAAAATCGCTAGAAGCGAAATAATAAGAAAAATATTAGGAATCGAAAATCAAAGAACTGAATAAACTCACTATAACAGAGTCACCACTAGAAGTAATCGCGCTGTAGCTCTAGCCTGAAGTCCAAGTCTCTTCTTCGGGTGCCTTCTGGACCGTCACCGCTTGGTGGGGTGGGATTGAAGCACAGTGGTGAGTTGGGCTAGTATGTGTTACATTTTAAAAGGGTAAGAACAGCGCAAAACAACACGAACGGGGAAGATGTACACACACGGAGCGCTGTTTAACAAATACAGGGGCAGCTGACACACCTATCTTTGTACTTAAAATTTAAAAAAAAAATGCTTCCGCAATTTTATTAGTCATCTTTCGACGATGCTTCATCACAATCTCAGTATAGGGATGCCGGTGTCGCACGCTTATCTTGATGCTGTACGTATAGCAGTTCCGCCTCGTGGGCGCCGCGTGCTGACTGAGCACGCGTTGCTGACTGTTGCTGCTTGTCCTTCTCGGAGGAACTCTGGCCGCAACCGACCGTCGCGGATTGACTGCTATCTCCGAATACCGCCGTCCTCCTTCCTCGTGCTTGACTTTCAAGAGGAGATTGTGTCCCCTCTTCTTCTTCGTATGTTTTCTCATCGTCGTGGTCACAGGACCGTGACACCCACCATTAGTGTGCATTTAGTATCTTTCGTTTCTCCCCTTTGGGTACCACCAAAATTTAGCCTTATTGATTTGTTATGTAGGAGATGTTATACAAACGTCGTTCCCCAAAAAAGGTGAACAGGGCCAAAAATATACTAAGCTTTGGCTTTTACGGCTTTTCTTATTCGTGATTAGAGAGAAGGCTACGCCACACAGCGGCGAAGACCTCAGCTTTACAAGTGGACAGAGCCGTGTATACAGAGAGTTTGGTCAATGGGAGGCACGGGCAGTGCCAGGGCGCGCACCAGACGCGGAAAGTGGGCTTGGCATGATCTCTTGGCCAACCAAAATCCTAGAAGAATCCTCTGGCGGTGGTAGCGAGAAACTGTTTTAATGAAAGGTATAATATCGTATATGATTTTAATAAGAGCGTAAAAGTGAAGTGTAGTGACCCTTCGTGGTTGAAAATAGGGTGCACGTGATGTTTCGATCATGGTCATGCAGAAAAATGTAAGAAACGAATGCGCGGCTCAACTCTGTTTTGCTCGGACAGGGCGTGACCGCTCGGACGACAGATTCTCGGCCCTCGGCGCTTGGCGTACGTATTATGCCAATTGACCGGCTAGTCGCACTCATCAACCATGATTTGGGATGACCGTGCTTGAAACATCACGTGCACCATATTTTCATTCACCCAGAATTGCTCCGACGCACTTATCAAGTTTGTTTCTCGTGACCACTACCATTGTATTATTTCCGGCTTCTGGTTGACAACATCCGAATTTCTGAAGACGCCCTGGAACACGCCCAGCCCGCTTTCGGCCAATGGCGCCTCCTCATTTGTCTCCTATATTTCCCAACGAATAGGAAACTCTCCACATATACGGCTCTGCAAGTGAGTAGCTCGCGAGTGAAGAAATGTGATGGTGAAATATCAGGTGCCTCGCAGAGAATATAAAAAACGAACCAACACGGTTAGATACACATCACGTGAGTCAGCCCATTGCAGTTGAAAATTAGAAAAAATATATCAAAATAACTCCTATATTGGATATCCACATTTTACAACTGTACCAAATTCCTTTGTTTAGTGGCGAAATATGTCTGTTTAATTTTGGAGTCAATAGTAGTATCCTAAGTTCCATATGTTTTTTTTAAACGTTCTTATGTGGTTTTCACTTGTATAACCATTACTTCAATGGCTAAAACATCTATTTCACCGAAGCTGATTTGTTCCCATTTATGAAGCCCATAGCGAGTAGAAAATGAATATATATATATATATATATATATATATATATATATATATATATATATATATATATATATATATATATATATATATATATATATATATATATATATATATACAGGGTGTTTCACGAAAGGTGGACAAATTCGATATTTCGAAAACTACGCGTCGCAACAATAAAAAGGCTTGTGTCGTTTTGGTCCTGGGCCAGGGTCCTATTTAGGAAAAGTATTAAGGTCGGAGATAATTAGATTGTTAATTATTTTAGCGCAATTAACTTTTTTAATATTGTGTTTAAGGTCATAGTTTCAATTAGAAAATTGCTCCGCGTCATCGAAAACCACTAAAGCATCAAACTCCAGAACGATAGAAGGCACGCGAAGCATTTTACGGCTTACTGAAAAACCGTACAAATTCGACGGTTTTTTAAGTTTCGGTTTGTTATCGGAGCGCATCTCCCCGGCAGCACCGCGTCCCGTGGAGAAATAGTGCATCCAACCTCTGCTGCGCTGTCATCGCGCGACGCAGCAGAGGCTGGTTGCTCTATCTCTCCACGGGGCGCGGTGCCACCGAGGCCGAGATGCGCTCCGATAACAAACCGGAACTTAAAAACCCGTCGAATTTGTACGGTTTTTCAGAAAGCTGTAAAGTGCTTCGAGTGCCTTTTATCGTTCTGGAATTTGTTGATTTCGTGTTTTTTGATGATGCTGAGCAATTTTCTGATTGAAACTATGTCCGCAAACCCAATATTAAAAAGTTAATTACGCAAAAATAATTAACAATCAAATTACCTCCGTCTTTAATAATTTTCCTAAATAGGCCCCTGGCCCAGGACCAAAAAGACAAAAGCCTTTTCTTTGTTGCGGCGCGTAGTTTTCGCAATATCGAATTTGTCCACCTTTCGTGAAACACCCTGTATATATATATTCTGAAGTAAAATATAAGAACTTTCAGAGTTGCTATGCTAGGAAGTGTATTGTATATATTACGACAGTTTCGCCAAGAGGCTCGCCTTCGTCAGTAGATGGCATACATGTCATCACATGTCACATGTATACGTCATCTCCTGACGAAGCCGAGCCTCTCGGCGAAACGGTCATAATATACAAAATAAACTTCCTACCATTGAAACTTTGAAAATACTTATCTTTGGCTTATTACGCCTTCCCGGTCCATTGTTATCAAACTACTCTGCCTCACCAATATATATATTTGTTTTGGACAGATATACACCCTAAATTCCAGGATTAATCCTGAGTTTGACGGGCCGCCCAACGTTCAAAGCAAGGTGCCTAGAATGGAAGGGTAATCAAACGGCAATCCGCCCTTTGCGACATTTGTTTTACTCATGCCCAAATTGGTTTAATCTAATTTTTAGTGTGATGAGTTATAGCCGCAGTTTCTAACGTACGCAAGCTCACTATCATTAGCCCTCAGACAACTACGTGCAACTTCTATTATTTTTTTTTGTAGTTTGCTTGTCGGGTTTTGTCTAAATATCGTGTTGTATGGTCCTACCGCGCCGTCAGAAGCTGCAGTCCTTTAATATTTCATTCAACGGTGCCCGTGTTCCGCGCAAAGTGCAACCGCCTCCCGCGGACGTTGGTGTAATGAATGACTCGCCAGAGATAAATGATTGTTTGGTGCCGGGCCCGCGTATCTTGTAGGACACGAAGTACCACTCGTCTGATGAACTTCACATAAGCTAAATTTGCATAACATACCCGTCCCAAAATTACAGCGTCGTTTCCTGGTTGTTTGAGAATAAGAAAGCAACCAATTCAGCTTCTTTGGAATATCTGAGCAACCGACCTCGAGGAAATTCAAATCCTGCTAGAATGAATGCGAACCTATTTTTTTTTCTTTTATGAAAAAAAAAGGAAAAAACAACTTTATATGATAAAATTTGGTGATATACCTGTGGCTATATTCAATTAAAATGCAGACCGTTATGTCTATGCTGCGGATGGTTAAAAAAATATCGTTGCAATATATGTTCGTTCGTCTAACGATGTACTATGTATTCGTGGCGAAAAATATCGTTGGATTGTCACAGGTTCCCATTTCCTTAGAGATGATTCGTTTTTTTTTTTTTCATAAAATGACTGTATCCCGACTTGTTTCGGAATGTTTCGCTTATTTCCACATAATTTGTTTTTTGCAACTCGACGTTTTATATATATCTTAAATTTCTGCTTGGAATTTTTTTTCAGTATTATAAACGAACGGGCGTCCTTCATAATTACCCCTAATCAGCCTCGCCAAATGAATTAGGCAGAGTTTTCTGCACATTTAAAATCCCATTTTTAATTAACGACGCTTTTGAAACCACCTTCCTTCTCAGTGAATTACGACCTTCGTTAGATATGGTTAGTTTACTGCACAACACTCTTTTGAAAGTAACCACGCTCCACGGTGAATGAAGCACCGATCAGTTTTCCGATTGTTTTAAGATATGCATAATGTAAAACTATATATATACATATAGTTGTGTTTTTTATATATTTTAAATTATTTTGATTCTCAACCCTTTCAACATTTATATAATTAAACGTGCTACAGCAATTTTATTTTCAGTTACTTAATCTGATTATTTTTCATTTTGATCCCTATTGACAGTTTCTGTCATCTTTGGAACGATGAACCATCTTTAAGAAATGTACCGCATTTTCCAGAAATGTTCGTAAAGCTACGCGTTTTTCCCTTCAAAGGGAAGCTAAAATACTTTAAAAAGAAAATGAGTTAGAATAGGCCCTTTGTTGTTGTTTAGGCTCCTGAATTCGGTTAACGCACTGACATTGCGAATGACTTAGAGAAAACCGCTTCTAGTTGTGAAAAACGCACAGAAATCGGCAATGAGCTCGCGGCGAACTTCTGCTGCATGTTGTCTCTAATTCGCCGTGAAGTGATTGTTGGCATCTCCAAGCTAGCTCACAGACAAAAAGGGTCACCTGACGCAGCCGATGACGCCAAATATTGCTTGCCATTCCTGCCCTTTGCTTAACGAAGAGCAGTGCGAGAAATATTATTCCGTGATTACGGTGCCCCTTATAATAACATAAAAGAACACATGAGACGCACTATTTTAAGGTGCTTACCTCGTAGTCGCACAATTTCTCTAATTTGGAAACAGCTTCAGCTTCCCTAGAGTACTTCAGCGCTTGTGGTAATAGCTGAAAGCTTTCTACTCAAGGAGCACTTTCACGTGTGCCTTCCAGAAATGTTTTGCATACAATTAGGTACTTTTTTTAGTTTGTAATCCTGTTTTTTTTCCTAGTGGACATCGTTTGTGTTGTGTTGTAGTAAAGTTAACTTTTTTATAGACAACCTCTATTCCTAACCCAATTCATTACCCAAGCACCTTAAAATTACGCAAATATATTTCTAAGAAAAACACTATTTGCTTTACAATATGTGTACCCCAACAAAACACGAAGTGCAAACGGATTATAAGCAGTAACAACTATTAAAACAACTGGATCTGCAGTATAACCTAAATTACCAGAATTCTACGTTTTAATTTACTTCATCTTATTACTCCAGTTTCGTTCGACTAATGATGTTCCCGAGGCATGAAATAACCAGTCCAAAGGTCGATTATGAAATATCAAGAATCTGAACTTGAGAACAACGTTAGGCAATTTAATGAAACCTGTAATATAGACACGCAACTATAAAAAAAGCATAATAAATGAGCTGGGCTAGTGTGAGAGTAAAAGAAAAAGCTGCATGAAAATGTTTAGAACTAAGTTATGCGACTTGCAATGTAAAATAGAAAAGGGTGTAGAATCTTGCTTATGAACCCTTAAAATTCTAATAGTTTCCAAAACCTAGGTTATAAAATAATAAAAAAAAGCAGTGCGCGTAATTCGTAGGTTTATTTCGTAGTCATTATTTTGAACTGCTTCCAAGTTGTTCTGAAGCGTTTGAAGAAGAAAAAAAAGCGAAATGTTCTGCACCAAAGAACGATATAGAATAGCGGAATTAATAGTCTGAAACGACTGAAAAGGTCGAGTGCCATAAGAACAGAAACCACACGTCGCTATGTTTTATTTTTTTTTCTCTGGTAGAAACAGGAAGTGGGGATCAAGTCTTCGTACGGAACGTGTGTCAGACGCTTTGGATGTTTAAAAGGATGCTGGTTCGCTCCAAGGCGCCAACCATCAGCTTAATGCATCGGAAAGGACCGAATAAATCGACTTGGACGGGAAAAATCCAAATGCCAGAACCGCGGGATTTGAGCCAAGTCCGAAAAACATATGACGTAAAAGTAAATGATACATAAAATACAAAAATATATCCCTATATAGTAAAAAGAAGTAATCGGGAAGAAAACGAAAGAAAGAAGTTCTCTTTTATGTTCCCGCTTTTCTCGCGGTATAACTGATGGTCTTTTGAAGAAACAGGCGCGAAAGAAGTCATGCGTTTTCCGGAAATGCCGACTCAGCATCGTAAACGCACTGCATTGTGCGGAGCAAGACTGTAAAATGTTTGCAACTATAGCAAATGTTTAGAGGAGTGAGGCTCGGAACGGTGTTGAAATAATCCTATTACAGCTTATGTTTATGGGGGAGAGTCATTTGCCATTTTACATAACGCTTGATTAGAAAACTCTGCCTTCGTGTGAAACCTCTTTTCCGGTGAAGAAATACTGATTTTCAACGTATAGCTAGAAAGACAGGCAAAATACACAGGTAGGTGAATAACATTGAGATCACGCCCCATACTTTTGTATGAAGGTCTGAATATTGATGCATTATCAAATGCAGAGGGATTTAGCAACACTTGAACGAAACGGTGTTTGTAAGCAACAAATTATGTCGTTGATGCATCCCAAATATTCCCCTTGTATATGTGGTAGCACCGGGAGGGTAGGATGTGATTGAAATACGTAATTGATCGGGGTGTGAAAAAAAGAAGCTTTTATGATAACATAATGAACTGGCATAGGTAGCGAATTATAAATGTAAAAAAAGGCATCACCAAAAATATCCCACATATGTCACAACGAGAAGAGGGAAAAGTTAACTGATACTTTTGAAATTATTAGTTGTCACTTCCTAAGAGGCTGCATACTTCTATAGGAAAATCAATTTTTTGAACAGTACGCCTTACCTAAGACTTACGAACTAAAACTGGAAAATTGGCAGCATTGCGTAGTGTCATGAGTTACTTTGAAATTGTTAATGAAATGCCAATTAATTACTTACGTGTTCATACATACTATTTGAACCTTTACTAATGATTTTTAAAAGTCGATACGCCCAGCAAGAAAGCCTTTACAAAGATAGAGACAAATAAAAAACACCTTAATTTTCAAGACGGATAAAACAAAACACGAGATCCTAACACGATATAGTCCCAAGCACGCCTGATTGAAAAAATATTTGCAGACACGCCTGTAGCGTTATTCCCTTCCACTCGTTCTCAGTCACTATTCGTTTCACCATGCGGTTAAGAAGAAAGCAATTCTAGTAATAAACCATGCTTTCCAATCACAACATAATAAGCAATAATAAACTAATAATGACAAGAAAATTAACGAGCACGCTGACGGCATCGATAATTAATTATGTGGTTGAGGCACATAACTCACCTTAAACTGGCGTCCTCAATTTCCTAGTTATGTTAATATACATAAATATATATTTATTTGCGATAATCTAAATGAAAGATTTACTATTGCAACCGACAAGCTGAGAACGGCGCAGAGAAGATTCAGTTGCCTTACATCCAGCACGAGCTTCTAACTTTAACCACAGCCTCCTCTATACACACAAAGCCTAGCAGTTTGACGACGGAGCCATATTGTGCCCGGTCGCAGATTTGGAGCGCAAGGATCTGGTAGCACAGAGAATCAAAGAGTTATTTCTCGGAAACCCTGAACGTCAGCGCACAGCTTTTGCAGTGGCGAGGACTCGAAACACACTTGTTCGTTTGGGAGAAGTGTGTTTCGGCGGTTCGCCGCAGCGGGGCGCCAGTCACATTGCTCTCCTATGAGGCAAGGACAGATGTTTTGCGAACCAGAACACACAGAGCGAAGTACCAGGAAATGGATACAGTGTGCGCTGCTTGTGGAGGGGTGGACAAGACGGCTGAGCACTTGATACTCTACTGTAAAGAGCTTCACCCTATGCCTACCGAAGACAACATAGATTTATTAAAGTCATTGGGTTTTAGAGACAGCGAAGGAAAAGTGAATTTCAAGACAGTAGAGATTACAAAGCAAAGATTAAGTGAATGGTGGCAGAAAGCACGAGAAAACTAGGTATTTTCTTATTAACTGATGGCAAGGGGGTTTTATAGCCTCACTTTCTTTTCAGTGCGGAGTGAATATAGTTTTCACATTTAAATATTATAAGCTTAAATGGTAAAACAAAATGTCTAGATGGCGTAAGCTACCGCCCGATCCAAAGGGCTCAGCCGTATTCATCCATCCATCCATCCATCCTCTCATCCATTCTCTGCCGCTCCACTTTTCCATTTCGGCGGCCGCTTCCCGTCGAGATCTTCCAGGCTTTGTCAGTGTATAGGAGGCTGTGCTTTAACAACGCTTCAGACTCGCGTGCTCCTCGGGGGCGCGTGCGCAGCCAACGCAAGGTGGAATGTACGCAGCCTGTCCTAGGGGTTCGGCGTTTCATAGACGGGCCCTGTCGTTTTCACTCTTTCAGTGGCCATAGACATCAGTGCATACATTTCAATGCTCTAAATGTCGAGCACAAATTACTGATATTTTCAGGCTCGTTGAATCTTGAGTCTTCTAAGAATTACGATCGGAAAACGATGTAGTTCCTGAGGCATCCACATAACTTGAAACCAGAATGGTTTCAAAGTTCTTTAGTTGTTGTCATACAATTGTTTGAGACTTTTATTAGTCTACGAAAAATTGAAAGCATACATGAGAATTAAGGAATCTCTAGAGCAGCATTATAAAAAAAATACCCCAGAGATAGACCCATATTCGATGTCATCAATATGAACAGAGTAATGGGGTAACTGATCACACGCGGAAAGATACACGAAAAAAACACATACACACACGCACTCACACAAACACAAAGTTTGAATACTAATCACTTTGTCTAAGTTAGGGTTAGTTATTGACATTGAAGTTGCAAAAAGAGAATAATCATCGGGATTTTTATTGCCGCGTGCGTGGTGGAGGCGGCAACGCACGCGTCGGCCACGAGGGGGAACGAGGTTTGAATCCAGCTTGGCCCGGATATTTCTCCTATTATTTCGTACTTTTCTGGAACGTTGCGGTACATCTTCGGCTGCCGTGGAGTGTTCTGGCGAGAAACATTCTTAAAAGTACAGCGTGCATAAAACTTGTGGTAACGCGCTTCTTTAGGAGAGTTGCTGTCCGTTGCTGACGCAATATACAAATACCTTTCTTCTTAAGTTCTTGAGGACAAGTACCGTATTCGCTGGAGTAATAGCCACACTTGTTATGAACAAGGCCCTTGAATGTGCTTTTTTGCAGAACACACATACAGCTAATAAACGCTTCTTGCATAAAGACAATTTTTTTTAGCAAATTGAGGGGCTGAGATTGAAGTTCTTCATAAATGCGATTTGACCAGATAGCTCTTTCGCTTGAGAACATTATATCGGTCCCGTACATCGCTGTCATTTTTATTTCTGCTGATCGCGGTGACCCGCTATCCCTGTTTTTCTCGGGAAAGCAGGCCCACAGGTTTTCGTCATAAACAGCGCGGCTATTGCTTGGACAAACATTATAGGCATCATTAAATGCATATTTCCAGTTTCATATTGACCTCTTAATTTTATTCATGAAAACCCCACAACATGGAAAAACATTTTTTGACGTTTCCTATGCGCCTGGTTTGTGAAGGCTTCCAACACCACACAAATTAATAACTTCAATGTCATTGCAGCTTCTTTTATAGCGGTTACAAATAAATCTAGCTGCAATTCCTTTTTGTATTTAAAGTTAAGTAGTACGGTTCTAACTTGTATCGTCTATAAATATAGAGAGCTTCAACACATTATGTGTTTATGGGCTGCATTAGATGCTAAACCTGTCACGAGCGAGTATACGAAGAAGTATTATACAGAGGCCAAAGCAATATAGAGCATACATAGCCTGTAATAGACACTGCATATGCATCTAAATGGAAGGCATTCTTAGTCGTAAAGAATCGAACATACTGAAAATCAATACATTATTTGTAACAAAACATGGTTACAAACAAAGCGCTTTATGACACGATCAAAAGATCGGCCTCCTAAAGAGAGAGCGAAAGCTGTGGTGTACGAGATTCCTTGCGTGGAGTGCCCGTCCTCGCATATCGGCGAAACAAAGAACTATCATGTACGGATTCGTGAAAAAAAGGCTGATGTGCACAACTTCGATCAAGAGCGCAGCGCGGTTGCTGAACACTGTGACAAAAATGACCACCGCATTGACTTTTTAAACACGCGCATCCTGGAGACCGAAGCTAACCCTCGCCGGAGGCTCTTCCTTGAATCTTGACGCATTCAGACCAAGCCAACAAACATTTACAGCGTCTCTTGGCGCAATGCCATCCGTGTATGTGAACGGGCTCCACCATGTTTCATTAAGAAACTGCCAGAGAGGAAGAAGGAGGGGTCGTGCGCATTTGCGTCCGACATAGAGGAAAACGAAGATTGCGGCTCCTTTCCTCTATTGTCGCCCCTCAAGAAGAAGCCAAACAAGTTTCGAAACGTTGGGCCCCTGATTTAGGGATTGGTTGGTCGTCGCATTTTAATAATTATTAGTGCTTATTACGGCAAGTGTTTAAAATATACATGTTATGTTGCATCAGAATGCATTTGTCAAAATGACTTATAGAGAATTCAATGCGGTGGCTCTTATATTTGGTAGGTCAAAATTAGAAAAATGACAACGAATTTAGGTCAGGTTTGAGCCACTATGAGTTACGCTTATAGTATCAGCACTTCGTTGCCCGATATTGTCTTGGGCGCCGCCATCTTGGTGCTTGTGCAATGCAGACGGAACTGCCGATAGTTATAATTCAAAAGTGCAACTTCCTCTGCATTAAATCCGATGTTTAGAATCTCATGTAATATTGCTTTTCTCTGTCGCTAACTGTTAAAACATTTGTGAAGTGCGGAAGACCGTTTTCTGCGATTTCTGATAAATCTTCAAATAGCTGGCAAACATCACATTAGGCCAAACGATGGGTAAGAATTGTTACTCTGAAGCGCAACTTATTTAGTGCCACTAGGTCAGGTAGTTCACCGAGATTTGCACGGACAGGAGATCAGCGGTTTTTCAGACCTATATAAATTAATTTCGTGATAAATAATAGGGTTATGGAATGTAATTCTCTTGGCGCAGTTTCTCACTGATTAAAACGTTAAGCTTTTTCGCGGTTTCACTGTTATACATGAAACAAATTGACCTCACCAGTGTCCAGGGTTGGCGTTAATGCCTTGCACATAATGGGATTACCCGTAACACGCTACTTTTTGGTATCGTAGTACCGTACTCGTTCCATGTTCAAAAGAGCAAACGGTAATGTACTTATGTTACTTATTACAAGTAACCGGCAACGTAGTTACGTTACGCGTTACACCTTTCCAATACCTAAAAAAGTACACTTAAATTTTTCTTGTGTTTCCAAAACTTGTTTTACCTTAAGTCTAGACGCAGCCCACGTTACGAGTTGATGGGACCAATCAGACTGCGTTAAAAGCGCTCAATCATGGTGTTCGTCATGTTTCTGGATGTGTTCTATGATCGCTGAATAAGCAAAAACGGAATAGTGACTCGCGGGTTTTCACGATGCTTCATTGGTCCCACTTTGCTCGTAGCGTCTGCTGCGACCGGACTTAAGTTGAAAGGAAGTATAGTCGCTAAGTCATAAATTATTGAACAAGTTCCACTTTCCCTCAAAATTCTGCCTTTAAAAAAAAATTCCCACTTTAGAAAAATTCTAACGCCCACGCCCCTTGCCTCAGTGCCTAAAAACGCGGTTGCCAAAGAAACAACAAACATTCAATGCTACCGTCAATTTATAAATAACATTAACGCAAAAATAACCCGCGTTACTTTTGCCCAGGAACGGTAACTGTAGCTCGTTCTTTTTATCTTCAGGTAATGTAGGCCGGTAACGAGTTTATTTATTTTGCAAATAGCGGATATCGTATATCGTTACTTTTTTTTTTTTCGGTAATGCCAAACAAGCTCTTTGTGTCTCACAATTCACTTTAAAAAAAAAGACATTCGACCTTAAAACTTGTGTTGACACAATCTGAATTCCACCGAGAGTAGAGTTGTGGCTATGTCTAAGAACGTTGTATTTTCAAAGCATGTAGTGACCAATGCAGGGTGTGTATGTAGCACAAGCTTCACACGTTTGTTTAGGCATTGCGGCGGCAGAATGCCACAATACATGCGCACACCTGATATGATAATTTCGTTTACATTAACGTCACGTTGAAAGCCAGTTTTAGAACGCTAAAAATCACCGGAGTTGGATTATCAAGATACACATTTGATACACAGAAATACTGAAAAAAGCAATACAACTAAAAAAAAGATACGTGTACACCAAATATTTATAAATTGGTAATGTAATAGGGAAACCGGGTAACGTTAAAGAGGCTATAGCATTCGTATCAATAAAACTGACATTTAAGAAAAAGAATGAATGATAACTGCGATTTTTCTTGTTTCAGAATCTTAAAAATGTTGACCTTATCAGAGAAGCCATTGCAAGAGTCAGTGACGGTAGATAACGAAAGAAAATTCTCACAAAGTTTTTTTTTTAACGTAGATACACCAAAATAAGCCTTTCACACTGCATCGCTTTGATAATAGGACTCACCGACGATGTAAAGGATAAACGAATTCCAATTAAATAGCTGATGTGTAGAATGATCCCATTATGACGGGCCCCTCTTTTGAGACAGCGTTTGTATTTTTCGTGCTTTAGAGTGAACGTGTTTCTCGCGGGGCCGTGTTTGTCGCTATAGGCGGCCCGTCAATTCGATTTGAATGTAACTCGTTCTAACACGTTCATGAACATACACCCAGAGGTGCTGACGACACTAGTGCCTGCACGCGGGGCCAAATACCAGAAATCAATACTTCGCACTGTACCAAGCGGCAAACGCAGCATTTCCGGGTAAGACAAGCACACGGCGCAAAATGTTCCTCCCAAACGCGTTCTTTGTGTGAGCTCGTTGGATCCAGAAATTGCCGATCTCTGCGGGGCGTCATTAAGCTAATGACGGGTGCGGGTCGCCCTGCTTGCTCTTAAACGTGCCCCAAGCATTGTTTTCGTGCTAAGCGGTCAGATCTGGTTCCGTTTGCCACTTTGGGCTTGGTCGACGAAAAGGGCACGTGAGACACTGCGTGTGTGCAGCTGCAGCTCACTACGAATTACTTTGTCGCAATCCGAGGTTCGAGCTTTTGTTTTAAGTAACAATGAAGATATCATGATCGAGGCAATTTGCTTTACCCATTATAGCAAAAACACAACGCAATGCATGAAATACATAATAGATTCGTCCCCTCAGGCGTGCGACTTGTGCTTGCGAAGATCTAGAAATACAGTTGGTGGAATTTTCCTGCACGTATAGAGCTACGCTTTAGTGCTCACTTAAAAATGCACAAAAGCACGTTGGAATTTCTGAAAAGGTAATAATAGTAATGACTCAAATAAAACGTTAATAATTTTTGCCCCTTTTGAATTTTCTCCACATTATAATTTGCAAATTATATTTATGGATGCATACATGCATTGATAAGGTTTTACCTAATATGTTTTCTGCTTAATTGTTTCTCTGGACATACATTCTAGTGGAAATATGCAATTATGTTTTTATGAGTGTCTATCTTTGCTCGTACATGGATGTTATTTTTGTAAATGTGGTGTACAAGGTATTGACTAATGATCTTATGTTCCGAATAAAACTTATATTGTGAAAACTCCAAATAATGAAGTAAAAAAATGATTCCTCAAAACCCAAAAGGGGGATACTGTATTTTATGAAATTTACCAATTCGTTATCAAGAGCATAGTGAGCCAGGTATATAAAATTATGTTTGTGTCTGCTTTACTCTTCGTTTTTTGCCGCAGATTCATTCATGGCTGAAATGTATGATAAAGATGCTGGGACATATATTAATGTAAGTGTTTATGAAGCAATATCCAATATGTTATTTTATTGGCTACAGTTCCCATGGTGTTTCACTACTAAATTATATCTAAACTAGCAGCACTGAGGAAACATGTTTGCGAAATTCTAAAGGTGTTCCGCATATTCTGTACAGAGAGCTATCATAATCTCAAGCCCGTGTTGAATATCAGCTAAATAATAATAACGCTTTAAATCATTATTAACATATATAATGAAGTCTGGAATATACCCTGAAAACAATATAGGTTTCTGTGTTGTTTTTTTCAAAATTAGCTTTTCTAATTTTTAGAAATAATATTCTGCCAAATCTATAGTTTTTCACATGATACTGATTTTGACATGCACTTTACGGGATTTAAATGGCAATCATTGGCCATATCATTAATCACAGCATTCTACTGATTTTATTATAATATGAATATGCAACCCCAGCTAAAGAAAAAACATTTTTATATAAAGTGTTGCTTGCATTCATTTATTCGACAATTTCAAACGAATATCAAGAGTGTATCACAGACTTTTGTGTTTTGTTAAAACAACTCCATGAGTTTCAAAAAATTTTAAGCGTGAAAGCGTCCTAAATACCTGGACGTTGAACGTCAGACATGATACGTTTACTATTTAAGTTCCAAATAAACACCAAGCAGGGGCTATTATTTGCCATAGTGGTGTGAAATCCAATGACATATATTAATATTCTGGCACTTACCATAAAATACTGGGCTAGCGCCCACTCAAAATTTAGAGACAATTGACAACAAATGGTGGATGGGCGCTTGTCCGGTCATCAATTTTACATACAACTGTACTGCGCATATTTCCTCAGATCTTACAAATTTGGGAATGGGCGCTTAACGTGGAATGGGCGGATGCGCGGTATTCTACGGTCGTTTGCAATTAAGACTCAGAGTGAATTGCAACAGCTGACCGACCTGCGTTTCTAAACTCTCCTGATATTTAGGTAGCACATTTTGCAGTAGAGATAGAACAATATTATGAAAGCAATCAAAACAATAAAACAATTTCATTATACTTAATATTTTGTGCCGCCGATACCAAAATTTAGACGTTCATGTTGAGGTGTTTGGGTAAAATAAGATGACATGCGTGGAAAATTTATAAACATTACGCAAAATAAATGCTGATACTTATTATTTGGTTCATTTTATTTGAATTAATGAGTAAGAATCATGGGACTTTAAGACAAGAATCATAGGCCGATTTCTACATTAAAAGTCATATATAGTGTTTTTTTAGTTTAAATTCATTGGTGAATTCAGTGTCACTTCAGGGCACGAAAAAAGTGCTAACAACCTTAAGAAGTTTCTCTGGTCCAGTAAAGCTTGGATAGGCAAGCGGTCGAATGTAACTGATTTTAAATCAACATTTCTTGGTACTTATTGAGAAACCTTGGTGCTGCTAACAAAAAACAATTTGAGGACTTTGCAACTTTATAATTATAATGCAATTCTAACAACCGACTTAAAAAAATGGTGCAAAAAACTTTTCACCAAAACATTTAAGCATAATAAAGGGCCGCAACATTTTGCGTAAAAAGCTGAGCCTTATTTATACAAAATGGGGGTCTAAACAGAAACAAAATACACAATTCGCAATACAGAACTAGGCTGGTGCTATCAAAAATGAGTTTACGGTTGGAAATGTCTGAAAATTATGCCTTGTCCACTTTATGTTTTGATATAGAAATGGTGCATGTACGCCTTATTCGCTGATACGGTGATTTGAGAGGACTGTACGTTCTCTTAGTAATTTATTTTAAAACAAAAGTCTCATCAACGGAGTACTTCAATCGCCAAAGGTAGAGATGATGCGATTTGAGTTGCTGCAAGGCCATTTCAAATCCACCAATATGTCTTTTTAATAAAGAGTGGTTTGGGGATTTTGACATGGCGGAGCTCAAAACACAGGAGTGAAATGAGACTTGCACAATAGTATGGTTGATATAAATCAGTTAAAAAATTTTGTAAAACACTACAATGGTGATTGGTAAATTGATACCAAGAAACATAAATCCACCAAAATAAATTGGCTGCCGTGCTGCAGGCGGGCTGTAATCTGAATGGTACGGTTTCAATTTTATATGGTAGAAATTGAAAAAAAGACGAAAAGAAAACGGACTTTGGCGTATTGCGGAATGGTTTATCTGTGCGTGTATAATTTTATGTTCACTGAATAATACAAGCAAGAAGCATAAAATAGAACGATGAAACATAATTTCAATTTCGCAGAACGAAATACGAAAACTAAGACGCTACGTGTACACTGTCAAGTTCTGCGGCCGAACGGCTGGCTGCTCGATATTTCAAAAAGGGAGCTGAAGAACGAAACTCCTTTTATGTTTTTCACGCCGCAAGTATAAGTGCCGTCGAACAGAAAAGCACTCGAAATCCTCGACGAGGGCTGCGGTTCTTAGACGAAACAAGATCATTGGTCTTTTATATATTTCTCGTTCAAAAGCCCACTGCACCGGATGGTCCATGGAATTTAAGAGCAATAGGTTTAGAAGAAGAGAATTTGTTGGGGGTGGTTGAAATTTGGAGGTTATACACCTGAAAGCTTGGGAAAGGTTACGCACGCACCGCTTAATTTATACCGCGGCAGAAAGCGATTCTTTTGAACCGAATGTCGCTCGCTTCTTTCCTCCATTTTGTACGCACGGTGGGCTGCACTGCCTGATTGCGGCAGCCTAGCCGCGTTTAAGGGAAAGCTGCTTGAAGCATGAGGACCGTGTGTTGCTCATTATATTGAGGAATGAACTGTTAATACGGAAGCCCACACCCCGCCCTCAATAATTACTACTGTTTCTTACGAACGTGTCCATTTCATCTCAAATTCGGAGCTGGATGATGAGAAAAACAAAGTAACTGAAATTCGTTACTTAGCTGAGTATTCGGCTAAATTAAATTTAATTACTGCTGATATTGGCTCTGAGAAAAGTGAATTGATATGTCTCCTCTTAACTACAATGCAAGGAGCGTTTCAGAAAAAAACCCGGGAAAGGGGGAAGGAAGGACGACACAACACGAAGTCTTGTTGATACTTCGTGTTTTGTCGTCCTTCCTTCCCCTGTATCGGGGTATTGTCTAAAATGTTAAACCTTTACCAGATTGTTTGTGTCCTGAAAATTCTGCAAGAAGCTTGTCGCGCATTTGTGATTTTAGGTAAAAACTTTAATCTTATCAAAGTTTGATATGGTCACAAGATCTTTCGGCCTTTTAGTTCTCTCCTGCAATTTTAGTTTTCTCGTTTACTTTAAACTTTCCCTAAAGAAAATCACCTGATACAATTGTTCTCATAATTTATATTCAATTCCTTTTTTACACCGCTTGTTTCGTTATCAAGCCCGGCAATGTTTTCAAACTACCTTTAACTGTGTAATAATCTATAAGGCAATAAATGTAATATTATATGCGATAAGATAGCCTCTAAAATTACTAACGCTGAAATATTGAGATGGATTATGTGATACTTTTTGTAATCAGCCTAAACATTAACTTCTGCAGTTGAAAAGTCTTCAATGTGAAGCTAACATATTGCGTTTTTAAATATTATGGTAAGCGCTACCAAACCTGCCACCTTTGCTATTTTTTTAGGAAGTCGTTGGATGAAAATGATTTATCCACAGTTTCAATTGCCCATTTACCTGAACTATATCACCTTAAAATTAGTTCTGAACACAATCGTTATTACACTCTCTCCGAGTTCTGCTCTAGTCACGCAAGGGGACCATATTTCGGCAATGACCAGAACGGTATGAAGCGCTCACACCAATAGATTAATAGTCACGTTTGTGTCTTCGCATTGTGTGTGTGTGTGATGGAGTTATGACGTCGCTTTCGGGAAGCAGAGCATTCCACAAGCAGCCGAAGTTGAAGTAGACTCAAAAATAACGTGTCTCTCTGGTCTTTTTGTTTTCATATTCCATGTCCGTTATTGTTCTCCACATCAAAAAGTAAATGTATTTAAACAATGTACTTCGTTACTATTGAGAAGCCAATCAACGATTAGCTTCACATCGATTACTACCTTCGTGAAAGCATTGTCTGTGAAAAATAACTTGAAATTAGTCTAATTATCTGTTATTAATTTGATTTTATGACAGAAATATATATTTCCTCGAAAATTGTTTTTTACAAAAGTTCTTGAAAAAGAATTACACATTTTGTGCTATCAGTAGTAGTGTTTCGTGCCTTTGATAAACGTTAACAGTATGTTTTTCTTAAGCCCAGAAAGTTCCAAGTCGAGTAATAAACGAAAAGTATCATGCCTGCCGTAAAATAAGTTAAACTTCGGCTCGCAGGCAAAATAAAAATAAAGCACTCAAACGATCAAACACTTCCAGCATAAATAAAGAAAGCCAATAGCTTCTCATCAGAAGCAAATGGGTTGAACGCACCGTGTCTTCGAGCCACGCCCTCGAAATGCATCGCTTCAAGCTGGAGACCGAAGAGATTGGGCTCAATCAGGAAATCTCGCAGAATCATATAGCTTATTCGACCTTACTTTTTCTTCGCGTGTGTAAACGTTTATGTCTGATCTATTGCAAATAGAAACAAAAATCAACGTGCACAGACATTTCCGAAATTGCTGGAAGCTCATGCCGGACCCTTCGGGCAAATAAACATGAAGCCGGCAGAACAGCTCCATAAATTGATTCCAACCATCTGCGCCCTTCCCCAAAACGCAGCAATGCACGGCGAGCCGAGCGAGTCCAAATTTGAAGCGTTTAGGTCCCCGCAGATCGATGGAAACACCAGAGTCGGGCCTTCCTTATGCTCTCGAGGCTTGAGCCGCTCTCACTTTCACTCACAGGCACTTCTTGGCAGGGCTCAGGCCGGTCCCGGCTAACGCAGAGAAGCGGAACTCGCGAGAAGAATCAATATTTGCAGTCTGTCGCGCATCGTGGTCGACAGCTAAGTTAACATTTCCACGGCGGCTCTCTTGCCAACTTTGTTTTGCCTGTTCTGCCCCTTCACTTCATTCGCTTTTCAATTTCTATTTTATCTTCTTTGGTACTTATAATTAGGTACATGGATGGGCAACACGTAAGGGCTCTTTTTCGGAGAGAGTAAGAACTCGAGAAAGTGTTACCGTACATAGGGAACTGTAGAAGCGCGAAGTACCCTGCCGGAAAGGGAAAATAGAACTTCCTCAAGTGGGTTCAAAAACAAAATCTAGCGTAGGTGTGACGGGATTTACTAAGAGTGCTACTTGCTTTTCAAAGCCATAAGGTGGGTTTTATGGCTTTCGCCTCGTATCAGAGTGTTTGAGAAGCCAGTCTCGAAAAGCGAAAGAGAGACTCTCTTCTTGGTAAGTGATCCTTCACTGTTGTGACAGGCGAGGCAACCGAAGAGTGCACCAGGAGTCTGCCCTGGATACCTAGCTTGTCGCCTGGTTACCCCATCATGATAGACTTTCGTTAGTGAATAAAGAAGGAACATTTACTATCGTATTAACTCAACTAATGGAGGCACACTTCCTGAACAGTGCATGTTAGTATGCTTTATCTCGGTACACGCAGATAGACAATCACAGGGATGGACGCGTACGAAAGAAATATAACGTCCTCGTGCGAAAAGCCTATATGCGGATATCGCATCTTTGTAGAACATTGTTTTTTGAACCTCAGTTTACAGCGAACGAGTAGAAATTGCGAGATTGACAAAGAAGACAAAATAAGAACGAACGGAGAAAAGGACAACTCACAACACTTCCAAACGAAGCTAACTAAACGTTATTGAAAACAACGGTTATATAGGCTACTCGGATTGACATCGACACATACGTGTTCACATGTGCACTATAATCTTTATCAAAACTTGGCCTCATACCTTCCTAAAGTTTATTTGGACTGGAACTGATAATCGTGTTTTTATTCAAATTATCATTCGATGTTTTTTTACCTATTTCCTCCTTCTCTGTTTTACTATAAAAAGAACGTTGCTGCTAACTGAGGATATTATGCAATACTGCATCCCATTTTCTATCGCTCTGTCACTTTCAGATGATAATTTTTCTCAACATGTTTTAGAATCTTGGATTTTAAAAATTCCGCGAAAATACTTTTAACGGGAATATAGAAAGTTTCAGGAACAGTCATTTAATTTTTGGGAAAAATTGCGTCAAACGTGGTTGAGATGAGAAAGGTTTTGAGCATCTACACGCAGAAAGTAGTGTGTCTAGGAGGCAACCATGGTTGATTAAAACATTTAAAATGCAACAAATTTAGAGAGCCTTAGAATTTTAGTTATTCTGAGAACGGCGAGAAGAAAAAAAACAACATTCGGTACATGTTTACAAAAGGCGTGCTGTCAAATCGGGTAACAATCTCTAGTGGATGTTTTAGTCATAACAAAATAACGTCGTGCTTGCATCGTCCCATTTCCTCTGTCCGTCGTAACATTCGCGCTGCTTCAAGATCAACCCATACCAACTAGCCAATTTATCCTGTTTCTTAAAAATAATATTGTCTAGCAAGATTTAGACACAATGTGTTTTGATAGGGTTGTTGATGCTACAAGACATATAGTTCAAAATATTTGAACGATCCTAGAAACAGCATGTCGTCAAGCATCGCTTCAAATAAAATGACTCGATGGTATTGTTGCGTCTCAGGTAGACGTAAAACATAAGTATATTAGCCAGATACTTTTATTAACGTTGACATATTGACTGCATAAATAATAACATGCAAGGTATCAATATTTTACCCAATAAGGACACGGAAGTCGCGAAAAAATATAGGACGCAATCAGGTTTTATTTACATAACAACACACAAGCATTCATAATGAAGTCGTTAATTTCCTACCAATAAATAAAAGAAGTTACACATTTAAGAAAATTTACCAAGAAGGAGAGAAAATTATTTGTGCATACTAGATATAGATCCGAGTATGACCGTTGGTTTAATCTTCCTTCAGTTTTTAATAGTACCGCGCATTGCATCTTCACTTTGCTTAAACCGAACATGACTGCAAAACGTGACTAAGCTACATTTCTACAGGCTTATTGCCAATGAGTTTATTGCAATGCTGAGAACACTCAAAATAGAAACCGAAAAATCCATGCAATGTGAACGCGAATGTCTGTATTTGACGTTTGATTCCTTATCTATACGCTCGACATTGCAAAAAGGCGAGCCAATGCGTCTGCTGCTGCAGCTCTCGCACCACACATTTCTGGCGGAATCAAAGCTTTTTTGGTGTGGAATACCCGTTATCTACGAGGCTTCCTACTTACTTTCGAAGTACAGAGCTCCCCATCCGAGTCTAAGGAAGATAACACTGCTATAAAATATTTCTGAGGACACAAAGAGCGTTCTTAGAGCTTTAAAATTTTATCTTTTTAAAGAAAATAGAAATTCGATAATATTCGATATATTCTAGTTTAGTTTAATATAATACAATAACCTCCGTATGTGCGTATCAGTCGCTTGGCGCGGTTAGCCATTTGTCGATTTTCGTCACCTTCCTAAACACGAAACGAGTGCTTAAAACATTCACTACGTTCGCAAAACTTCAAATATTGTACCGACATTCATTTAAATAAATGTGTTGATTGATAGGTAATAGAGGCTCGAAAATTAATGTTTTTGTTTTTAATATGGCCAATTTTAGAGTAAAACAATATTAAAATTATAATATACTGCTCTGTAAAATCTTTCGGTATTTTGCTGAATTTAGCCTAAAATTTGAGATTACCTAAAATAGAATGCCAGTATTGGTGTTCCTTGATGCTACTGCCTCAATATTTTGGGAGTCAATAAGCGCAATATATGGTATACCGTATAAGCTTAGAAATACAATTACGTACTTTTTGAACTAAGCTTTCTTGTAACGAATAAAGCTCCGCGGTCACACCGTAAATGAACTTCTTGAATTTCTGCAGAAATGCGTAATTAAGGCCCATTGCTAAACTGGCGACCACCCCATTCTTATTTAAAAATTAAAACACACATCTGGAGTATTTGTTCTGTAAATATCCTTATCCACAAAAAATAACAAAACATTCGAACAGTCTTTTTTTTTTCTTTTGCGGGAGGGTTGCAAGGAACAGTTTGATGCTAGTCTTGAACTTACACACTTTGTAAACATTGCTCGCTTTATGGAGGAATGAAGTAAACAAACAAAAGCTAGTTTCACCGATTTGTCACGTTGTTAAACTAAAAAAAAACAGAAAAAAACATATACCAGTAGAAAGATGAGTAGAAACAAAACAGGGCAAAAATAAACAGCGGACGTTTCCACCGCGTGACGTTCAGGTTTCACTTGCAACGCAGACTATAGAAGAGATACAATTTTTAAAAATGCAAATGAAGAAAACATAGAGACATAAAGCTCGGAATAAAAAACAATTCGGAAGCAGCAAATATATTAGCCTAGCCGATGTAGGGTGTATAAATCATGTGGGATTTCCTTCCTGAAGTTACCTTTTTTGCCATCTCTTGGCATTTGACATGTGTCATCCCTGCTTGATTTATTTTCCATCGCCTTGCTTAATATTAAAAGTAGAACAAATATATTTTCTACGATATTTTATTACGTCTACATGTTTTTCAGACTAAGTAGGAAAGATGGACAACCATATTTTCTTGAATTGTGGAAGTAAAAAAACAACTTTGGGACTGCTTCTCTCGTACATGTTAAAGCACCGAAATCTCAAGACACAACAAATGCAGTTGTGCAAAACGTCAAATGTTTACCTGGTTGTTTATTCGTGCTCTCTGTTTTGTTTTAAGTGGCTCGAAAAAGACCAATTGCATATGCTCGTTACAAGTGTTTTTATGAATATTATTCGATTTTAGCAAAATTAACATTGGGCACCTTATGTAAAAGAAGGTCTATTCGGGATGTTCAGTTTTTACATAGGCTAATTTATAATGCGATAGACAGCCCTCCTCTCCTCACCTGTGTTCACTTTCGCATTCCACTTAGAACGAACTCTAGAAATCCAAGAGTATTTTACCCAGACCTCATTTCGGAATGCATCACCGGTTTCGCGTATTCAACATGTTTTAAACACGCAATTTACTGACGTCGATATTTTTAGTACAAACCTGTCTCTTGAGAACGATCATTTTGATGCATGTGTTTTTAATTAGCATATATACATGTTTGTGTGCTTGCATGTTTTTTCACATCTCTTTATTTTATCAATTTTGTATTTTGTGTGCATTTGAAGTCTGTCTGCTTAACTTATAGGCTTTCGAGCTGTTGGTTAGCACAAGGGAAAATAAACATTGATTTGATTTATTTGAGTTGATGTTAACATGATCATATATATATAAGTGTGTCCTGAGACTACACTGAGCACTGCAGATTATAAAACAATTGGTACAAATAATTTGTGAAACCAGCAAACTTTGACAGGGGTCTGAAGCTTCACTAGGTTTGCAATAATTCCCCCGAAAATTAAGTTTTTTTGTTTTGATAAACGTAAAAAAGGACAATTCGGTAAATCCGATTATCTAGATGCTACTGTCTTGGTAAGACGCGGATGATCACCATGAATATTAGGACCTTCTTCGAGCCTTCTCATCTATCTTTATATGGGATGTGAATTTCACTGCAGAGCGCCTTGTCCTTGGATCTTATAATATGAGGGTTTCTAACCAGCCGCAATGACTACTTTTCTATCTTCCGATACAGACGTGAGACGATATTCACTATTTCAAGACGGAGAGATGCTAAGGGTATGAAAAACTTGGGATTTCAAATTACGCTGTCGCTTTTTCTGGAATCTCAACGCTAGATGCTTCGGGCTGACGTCAACGTAGTTCGCCACGTGACCAATGCGAAGAGAGTGTGCGCAGACTGTTTTTGTGCACACCGTCTGCTCTTAAGATAAGGAGACGAGCACCCGACTTTTTCTAGACCTGCTTCTTAGCGACCGCACGCATTGCAGACACCGAATTTTAATTTGCATGCTTCTGCAGACACTCACGTAGCGGCTGACAGAAGCTCAGAATCATGACAACCCTCAATTTGTTTTGGTGAAGAGCAAAAAGGCACGAGAGGCACGATCCTCAATCACTGCCACGGGACTTGCAGTGAACGTATCCGAGACGTGTGTATGAAGCCGATCTTCTCACTCTTAATATCTGACCACGTCGGTTTTGACCCCTCACTGCTAGTTAACCGTAATTACCTAAGCGTTTACTGCAAAAATTGTTTAATTTGAAGCCTCCCCTCCCCCCTCCTAACATTTGGGACGCATGACCTTCAATCGACGATCCTTCTATTCCACAGCGTTTTTGTAGCACAAAGCATTTACTTATGTCAGTGGTTTTCAATAAACATAATATTTTTTTAATGTGATGATAATATTACACTCACAAATGGGTATGGGAAATGGCACTACCTTCTTAGGATTTGGTGATTACATTTTTGCTTTTAGTCAATCACGGTCTGCATTGAGAGGTTTCGCCGCGTGCATTTAATGTGCTTAAAGATAGGCGCCGAAAAAACAAGGACAAGAAGAGACATAAACATTGGCGCACTCAAAACTAACATTTAAAAACAAAAACAAAATTCCTATATAGACGTGAAAAAAAAAAAAAACTTTGTCAGTATATTTCGTTTTACTTTACGATGGACTAAAGGCAAAAGCTACGGTCCACCAAATCTAATCACTGAGCCACTCAGAAATTGCCGGATATTTAAGCTTCAATGCACGTGTCTGTGCCTGCGTCTAATGGGGATGGGCAGACAGTGGTTGGAATTGAATAGCACTGAGTGACTAACCAATTTTACACCGAAAGAAATCCATAACATACAGGCTCTTAGGCAGTGTCGAAGCTATAGAAATGATGCGGCACTTTTTGTTTCGGAGCATTATTCGCCCACCCCTAGATTAACGTGTAACGTGATCGAACCTGGCGGCCTGTGGCTTTGACCTTTAGTCCACCGTAAGATGAGACAAAGTATAGGCACGGTTTAGACCCGTTTCTGAGAAAATCAAATTATTTTGTCGATAACGTTATTGACCTGCCACTTGTGCACATCTTGCCATTTGCTTTGATTTCAAAATACTCTTGGAGCTTCCTCAATATCTTATCTGGGCGTCTGGCCAGAAATGTTTTGTCTTTAAATGACGGGGAGAAATGGCAGCGGTTGTAGTGTGTTGTCAGATGTCCAGATGGGGTGGCTCGTGTGGCCGCGTCATGCTTCACGTGCGTGATGGTTGAAGCATCGGCCAGTTTGACCGATATATACTGACTCGCATGACATTGGAATTTGGTAAACAACTCCAAACAACGATCGCGCACGTGAACATGACGCGGCCACACGAGCAATCCCATCTGGACATCAGGGCAACACACTGCAACCGCTGCCATTGCTCCCCGTCATTTAAATACACAACATTATCTGGCCAGATACCCAGATAAGATATCCAGGGAGCTCCACGAGGCTTTTGAAATCAGAGCAAAGGGCAAGATGTGCACAAGTGACAGGTCAATAACCTTATCGACAAAATAATTTGATTTTCTAGAAACGGGTCTACACCGTGCCTAGTCGTGACGAAAGTATTTTTTTTTCACGGCTATATAAGGTTTTTTTTTTTCAATAAATGTTAGTTGCGAGTGCGCCAGTGTTTACGTCTCTTCTCGTCCTTGTTTTTTCGGCGCCTATCTTCGATCATGAACCAACTGGCCCAAATTGCCATCTTTACGCATTTAATGTGATAGAGTTATTCTAAAGCCGCCCGTCTAGAGCTTCAACGCAAACACGGTTCGCGGCAGTACACAAATCAAGATCTTGTGCAAGAGAAATAAGGCCGGAACATAGTAGCGAGGGTGCTACCAAAATGGGAAGAAATTGAGATTAATATGCAAAATTATATTAGGGACCAGCTCTTAGGCGCCCATTACAGGGTTGAGCGGCGTCGCCATCGGCGTAGCCGCGCGTTGCATTATGGGATCGTTTGCCGAGCTAAAGTTATCAGAGAAATTGTCCCGCTAAATTTTGCGGGGAAATGATTCCGCTAAATTTAGCGGGGAAATTTGTTCCCTACATTTAGCGGGGAATTCGTAGCTAACTTAGCGGGAAATTTTTTCGCTAAACTTAACGGGGAAATTTTTACGCTAAAAAAATGTTATCGCAAACTTTAGCGGGCAATTTTTACGCTAAATATAACAAAAAAAATTCCCGCTAAATTTAACGGAAAACTTTTCCCGCTATATTTAGCGGAGAATTCTTTTGAGGACAATTTAGCGAAACCTTTACACTAAATGGCGGGGAAGGTTGAGGGAGGGTACGGGGGTAGAGGAGGGGCATACCATCCCCTTGGTACCCTCCCTATTCCTCCTCAAGAACCGTTTACAAAGAACTGTAAACGACTCATTCATTTTTCTTGTTCTGCCCATCAGCAAAACACTAAAAGTTAGTTCAGTTGAGGAACTGCAGGTTTCTGTTTAAGGTGCGAAAGAAAATTTTAGTACATTGAACTGGAACCCGGGGAACATCTAGATTTGATTTGTAGTCCAGTCACTTGTTTAAATGCATATAATGAACAACCTTAGGAATATCTTTAATTTCTGCCCATCATAACGAATAGCTTTATTATTCGCGGGTCTTACAATAACGTCGAGCTCATGACACTCATCTAACTAAAATTATATCTTTTATTCCAAACATTCATTAATCTTTATCAAATTGAATACACCCATTATACGCACAGTTTAAAAATGATTTAATGTTATGAAAAGCAAACGGGATTGTTTACTGCACGTAAATCGGAATTAAACTTTTTAACACATTTTTGTGATATGTACGTTCGTTTAAATAGTAGTGGGACAATCAATCAATCAAAGCGCTTTAATGTGTTTCCCAAACAGCTTTAGGGGCCCTTTTTAGGGTTACACTTGACATAATAAAACAGCACTGAAGTAAACAAACTACTCGTCAATCCTGAAAACTATACACGAACTCAACTCTCCTACGTCACGCCGCGGTGGTGGCGCGTCGGACGCACTTCCGGTCTGGGGCGGTGGGCAGAAGTCGCCGTGCGAGACACGCGTTCCTGTGTTCGTTTGGAAGAAACCAGACAAAAAACCTGCCTTCTCGTCAAAATGCTGCGGCGGGGGCTGTACCAAGAGAGTCTGGAAAGGTTCGAAGATCAGTTTTCATGTGTTTCTGCCCCCTCCGTTCGTCCGAGAACGTGGATAGTGGCCGTGAAGAGGGCAAACCAGAAGCTGTCCATCTACGATTGCTTGTGCGGACAATACTGTGTGGTCGCCAGATGTATTTGTTTTGTTCCAACATGAACGAGAGAAAACCGCCAAGTTGTCCGGACCACCCACGGGTTCAGTGCGTCTTCAAATTCACACGGCCGCCTGATCGTTCGAACTTTCGTCTGCTCTTTCAAACTTGTCTGCTTTTTGTCGTCTGCTCGTTGAAACAAAAGTGGCCCGTAGACTAAACTTTGACCCGGTGATTGCAATAAGAAGTAATTACAGGCCTCAAAAGACTTAAGTAGGCTCGGTGTAAACAGTAGATACAAGATGTTGATCATTGGTACCAGTGACCATCACCGACTTGTTACGCTTGGTCTGTTCCCGCTTCCGATTTTCAGTATCAACGTCGATCATCGCCGCTACCTTCTACACTTTTGCAGCACGAGCGACGTCGCGACCGAAAATAGCTAGAAGGATCTCATCATGGTTTCAGCGTTCATTCTGCGGCGTTCATGCGAATGAATCGCCGCACGTCAAATTATTTACGCAAAATTGAGTGGCGTAACGAGCCTCGATAATTTCGCTCAGTCGATTAAAGTGGTAAGACATTGCTATAAGGACGTAGAATCGACAATTCCAACGCGAAAAAGAGTATGCAGACTCACACAGACGCGGACAACGTGACATTCCAATGGTTTGTTGACGCGGGACGCGGTGCTTCTTGCCCGCACTCCATTTCGCATGCGTTCGAACTGTCGTCTGCTCTTTCAAACTTGTCTGCTTTTTGTCGTCAGCTCGTTCAAACGACAGCGGCCCGTAAACCAAACGTTGACCCGATAATTGCGATAAGAACTAAGTGCAGGCCTCAAAACACTTTTGAAGTTTGGTTGGGGTAAGTAGGCTAAGTGTAAACAGTAGATACAAGAATATATTGATCATTGTTACCAGTGGCCATCACCGACTTGTAATGCCCTATTCTACTTGCGGTTATCAGTATCGACGTCCACCATCTCAGCTACGGTCCACGCTTTTGCTGCCCGAGCGACGTCGCGACTGAAGATAGCAAGCAGAATCTCATCGTGGAGTCAGGCTTTAGCGGCCATTCTGCGGCGTCTACGTGAAATGAATCGCCGCACGTCACATTATTCACGCAAAGTTTTGCCTCGTTAATTCTGCTGAAGCCGCTCAAGTAGTCATAGATTGTTAGGAGGACGTAGAATCAACAATTCCAACGCGTAAAAGAGCGCGGGGACTCCCACCGACGCCGACAACAACGCAATTCAATGGTTTGTTTATGGGCGACGGCGGGCTTCTTGCCCACCGTCCACCGCGCATGCGCGGCGCCGGTGGCGTCCGCTAGGGGCGCTCCGGTTTGTTTGTAAACATGAGTTGGTGTATACTATTCTTGAACCTTTCAAAAGGTATGTAAAAAGTCCACGTAGGGTTGAAAAACTTGTTGTAGTACCATGTCAGCGGAATATTGGACTCTAGATAAGATGGTGAGACCTACTTTGTCGGTGGGGGACTTGAATTGAGATTCTACTCAAAAACGTTGAGGAATCCAAAACAGAATTAAACAACTTATACAGAAACACCATGTAGCGAACTAGTCACCTAGTTGAAAATGGCGAAATACCAAGAGTGTCCAAAAGAACCACATATTATAAAAAATACTCCGTCCAATGTGGCGCTTGATGACAATTCTCACAAGTCGTCTCTGTACGCACTCCAACCTGAGCGCCTGACAGACGCCCAAAGAATATCATTCGTAAGAAAAAAGTCCAACCGTGATACAACCAAAGCCCGAAAAAGGTTCAGTATACAGATGTAATTCCGGAAGTTATAGGTAATGCGTGAAATTATGCCCAGGATGCGCAAGGAATCACTATTAAACTTTGAAACATGATAGTTAAAGTTCAGGCGTGAATCGATTAAAATGCCAAGGTCACGCACAAGAGAAGATCTTGAAATTCCAGAGCCGTGTAATGTGTAAGGATGAACAACAACATTTGACTTACGGGAAAAAGAAACAACCTTAATTTTGGGTGGGTTTAAAACCAGCGAGTTCGCAGAGTATGACAAATGAATTGCATGAATATCTTCTTGTAACAATTTACAGTCCACAGGCATGTGAATCCTACTACAAATTTTCACGTCATTGGCATACTGAAGCATCATTGTGCCACTCACACTAATGTCAAGATTATTTACAAAAATAAAAAAATATTGAAAAGCAATGATCCAAGGTTCGACCCTCGTGGTCCCAGTTCAACAGATAAGCGAAATATTTGCATCCTAAGTAGGAAACCATGTTTGAGCGTTCACCAATATAACTAGCAAACCAGTCGCAGAAACCCGAAGAAGGAACCCATATGTGACAGCTTCGACAGCAAGAAATTGTGATCTATGAGGTCAAACGCCTTCGAACAGTCAAAATAAATAACATCAACTTGACCACGGGACCCAACTATAGGTTTCGCGAACTTCAAAAAGGTTAAAAGATTTGTTTCAACAGATCATCCACGACAAAAACCGTGCTGATTTGGACTGAGCGTCTGCTTAAAATGAAAACTCACACACTCTAAAAATGACTTTTTCAAACAAATTGATCAGGTTCTGGATAGTGTGCGATAATCGAATGGTTCTTCGCAAATGTCTTTTTCTATGTTCTTCTATGATAACAAGATCCTTCACCTGAATAGTTCGCATTAATAAACGGTTTTCGCATACCTATACGTGCATAAATATTTTGGGCTCCGATACCTCGAAAGAGTCCACCCTAGTGGAGATTTCGCATCACGAAGCATTATCAAGAAAATAGCAATAAGAAACGCGCTTGCAGCATTCGGAATTGTTCGGTAGTTTTCTGCGAGTTGGGATTCAATGTCTCGTTTACTGCAATAAAATTACGCGTGGACAACTGAAACTCTGTTTCGAATACGAAGTTTGTGGAGAAGGCATTAGCATGCAAGGAACGGATCTCTGTCTCATCGTCCTTTAATGACGCGGAAAGTCGTTAGAGGCGCTATTTTGAGCGAGGCGGAAACGTTTTTCAACCAGCCATCGGTCTAAGGGCGTGGAGTCTCCTCCCACGGCCGGTGCCGTGCTCGGGCTCGACCGCCATTGTTGCCCCCAAATTGACGTCCGGGGTCTCACGGCCGCTGACCCGTCGCCGTGCCTGAAATGATTTCCAACCTTTCCAGGAAACCTCTGATTTGCTCTTTTGCATTAAGAAACGTGCCTCACGAAGACTTCTGGTACTCGTGTTTTCTAGGTGCACCTTTTATTTACTTTTTGTTAGAAGTCTGGATTCGCTTGACACTTTTCCTGCGCTCATCACCTAGGTGAAAACAGCCGATTCACTGAGCCGTGGTCGAATTTTATAAGACGAAATCATTTGATGTTCATATTCCGGGTCGCGCAACCTTAGAAAAATTAGCCACTGCATAGGAAGCTGTACATCGAACTTCTCCTCGTAACTGGGATACAAGCTTCTATTTACGGTGCCTGTTGAAAGAAACGCAGCTAAGTATTCTCACAACTGACAATTGATGAGGCGACAAAAACTGAAGCAAACTAAGCGTTTAATGGGCCGAACTTGTGCCCAAAGCAAGATAGAAGGAGGCTGGCGTCGCGTGCGTTGATGGCGGCGTAACGGCAGGATCGATTCTGAGAGGCGAGACTGCCCCCGCAGCACCTTTTGTATCAGCGTGGGTTTCCGGTATATCCAGAGTAGAATGTTCGGCGCGCAGATCATTTGAACCTTGATCAGACGACAAGGTTTTTGAACTTACGAGAACGCTAAATTGAAAGAATAAATAAAAGTAGCGCCCGCTTCCAGGAATGGAACCTGGGACCTCCACGCGAAATTCAAGCATGGTAATTATTCGGCCGCGCACGTGCTCGCTCGGTGACACGCGTGGCAATACAATCCGCCCCCCCCCCCCCCCCCCAAGAAAGTCCTAAAGATGCATTGTTTTTTTGTTTTTCCAAAAAAAGAAAAACGGACATAGACCGAACTTCATAATATCATTAAATTTGAAGATTGCTGTGTACAAAGAAGTTTGCAGAACGCAATACTTGCGCCTTGTAACTTTGCATATCGCACACTTTAGGTGATATCATATTCGGAGTTCATTCGAAGAGATCTGCGTTGTTGGTGGCAATTTCTAACTTACGTGTTTCGCAGAAAACTAAGCAGGCGGGCTTTACTTAGAGTGCAGCGCGGCTTCTAACGTAGCTAATAAATATTAACATAAAAGATAACAGAAAAACATAACCCTCACATTAGTGCTAGTGTTTGCTTCACGAACACATATAGTGCATTCATGCCCATTTCTTAACACTGGCCCTTTGATTGCCGAGAGCAAATTGCAGAGGTAAACGGAACGTCACTAACGAATCAAAATCTCTATAAAAAGTGAGCCCCGGAAGTTTAATCTTTAATGTTACAGCAAGCATGGAGTTTTCCCTGCTTTGTATATAGAAGGTAAATTAGGATGAAAACGTTCGCGGAACCTTGTCATATCCTGGATATTCTCTGACGGGCAAACCGCTTTGGCAAAGTCGGCAGAGACACACAGGCACCTTTCAGGCAGAAAATAAATGTCTTCCATATACTGCATTTAGACAAAGGCTGCAAGCAGACAAGTTGATATAACCTAAACTTTAAACAATCTTGGGCTTGAATTATTTATATGTTTCACTAAACGCCAGGGACAAAGGCAGACTGCTAATAAGCATTAGAAACAGCTACATTTAGACAATGCGAAAGGTTAATATTTTCTGCGCCAATACAATAAAGATTATGTGGGAGATTTTTTCGTGGCCTACCACGTGCTGATACTATTTCTTGTTATTGTGATAAGTCGAATATTCAAAAAATTTAATGGATACAAATCAACTCCACCTCATTAAGCTTCAACGTGCTAAATTTGCATGAGCTAAACAATTAAAACAGGTTGGTAATTTATTTTTTGAAACGCTACTTTTGAAAATTGCCAAGCTTGATGAATGAACGACAAAACTATACGTTAAATTATACTGCGTTTTTAAATTGACAAGTATGACATAGGTTGACTAAAGAAGAAATATTATTTTAATCATTATTTTGTTCTGCATGCGAGAATATATAGACGAATTATTTTTTTTACATAAAGATCATAAATAAACAATTTAAGCATTCTCTAATTAACAAACGTTAAAATCTTATAAATAATAATATTTCTTAAGAACTTAGTTGGAAGCGGTAGCTCACTGTAGCAAAGAAACTAAGTACACACCTGAAGTAAGTAACATAACCGACACCAAAATGATCTGTTTTATTGTTTGTCAGCTAACTAAATGCCGGAAAAACAGCCAGACGATATCGCAATCTCCGGAGACACAAACGATTGTTGCAACCGGGTATTCTTCTATTCGCGCGAAGTAAATTTGAGCAAGAGGTCGTCTTTAATTGGCAAAAGTAATACACATTCATTCACTTACAAATAAATGAAACGCAGAAACTTTTAAATTAATGCAAAATGAAAATGCGGATACTTTTCTTGTTGTGGCTTTAAGGCGCAGCCTTTTAATAAAAGTGGAGTGATTTCGACAGGGTACGAAATATTTTGTACGCTTAGCTTTTTTGCGGTAAAAAATAACTACATTGATCATCATAAATAATTAATATTACCGCTCTAATTCTGGATTTATGTAGAAATTGAGCATTGATTTTTCTTCTGGGTTATATATTTGAACTGTTGCTTTCATTGCGGGTTTTTATTACCGAGATAAAAGTAAATAAGTATATAATTATAGTTTCAGGTAGTACCTGGGAAAGGTTGACGCTAACTGACTTGTTAGAATAACTAAAATGGAAGATTCGATTTTTTTTTGGTATTTTTTCGAGGAAAAATGTGGGCACATTCGTTGCTATGAAGTTACAATAGCACATACACCACTAATTCAATTTGAAATTGTGGCTGTCACTTTTGTATAGCGGTATTTTTTCATGTTTCCCATGAACATCAATCAACTATTTCTCGAAAACTTGAGAAAGTGTGTGGACCTTTTTTTGTTATGCGTCCTATTCAGCGGTTTGTTTTGACTTGACTCTTGTTAATTAATTATCCTGACTCTTGCCATCAATCTAATTTTCAAAAATGAGTACAATACAACTGAAAAAAAAATTTTGGAGCCAAAATATTATCATGGCTGGCATGCGTACTTCTTGTAGTAAAATTATGTTTCCTTTGTAGTTGACAGTGAAATGCGAGTGTGAGGGATCATCATATTCTTCGAACCCTTAATCTGGGAATGAATCTGAATAGATCTTAGAAGAAACAGAAGAAAAAAGATGGGAGACAAGCGTCTCAAACTGACCTAACAAGATGTATTTCATACAACGCTTTTATTCCATTTTCCCGAGCTTGTCGATAACGCCAAACAAAACAAAACACACACAAACACTTCGTTCTTAAGTGGACTCAATTCAAGTGGCGAAATCCACTGGTATTTTGAAGAGCACCGGGATCAGTAGACCATATCCGAGGAGGAGCATGTAACCTGAACGAAGTCGCTCCGTCTCCGGATCCTCTGTGGGACATAACCACTCCTCCGGGGTCGGCGGATGCCCTCCCGTCGTTTAACTTCTCGGGAATCCCTTTCTCGTGCTCGTGGCGAGATGCCCGGCGAGAAAGGAAATCACGTGTGCGTGCCGAGGGCTGGTCAGGCTGGCTTCCGCTCGAATTCTCCGAAATTGGCAGGGCGACTTTTCTCGGATACTAATCGAGCTCTGGAGTGAGAAATAATCCAGAAAAAAAGAAAGAAAAGGTGGAACATATCCGTCTCGATCCCGATCTGCCCAGTGAAATAGGCGCGCTTCAGAAAGTTCGATCTAGGCGCGCTCCAAAATGAAGAATTTGAATTCGCCATAAGTCGGGTCATCTCGAACACACAAAGGCATGATCCAAACCAGTAGGCGTAGGAGGGAATCCCGACCGAAACAGCTCAAACAAATTTAAGTCGCGTTTGACGCAGCGTTTTAGAAACCCCATTGCTTGATACAATGTTTTTAATTATTGAGCTATTACCAAATTCTGTGCTTTGGAATTTATTATCGCTGGCTTAGGTTTTAGCCATTACACATGCAGAGAAACGATTTTTTTCTATAGTTTACGAGAGATCGATTGGACGGCGTGTTTATAATAATTACGAAAATTTACTAACACGATTTTTGTTGAAATTTTTATTGAGCAGAACTGCCCGCGATTAGTATTTTTGCACAGGATTATGAATGGTACGTCTCAGCTTCTAAAGGAGTTAGTTTCTACGTTTCTTCTCACCATAGAAGACATCTTATTTGTCCCAAAATTTCGTTCATCATATGTGCCTTCCCCACGCTCTCATACACTACATAACCGCATTGTGCCATCTCGAATTAACAAATATACTCCAATTTCAAGGTGTCACCATCAGTTAAATGAGCTTGTGCTCGCAATATAGTTTTTTTTATTGTTTTGTTTAGTATTGAGCTTGTGTATAAATTTAGTGCTTGATTACTTTTTCTGCTATGTGTTTGCATAGGTTTTTTCTAGAGAAGGTCGTCTGGTTTTTTGGGGGGCACCAGAAAAATAAATATTATTATTACTATTACTGTTATTCTGAAAATTCAACTTTAAAGGATAATCCTTCTTTAAGCAATACATTTTCTTTAAAACACTGTGTAATTAGCAAACTTATGAAGCGCTAGATTTTATATTACTAAAAGTTGAATCGGATGCAAAATATCAATTGAAATATAGTAAGTTTTTTGTTGTCTACAGAATAATTTTGCACAGAAAATATCACAGAAGTCAGAGTAGCTTCTGTATATAATAGCTCCGCAACTTTCTTTAAATATTATTAGCATGTCAGCGACTACAGAGTAAATATTTTACAGATAAGTGGAAAAAAACGCTCAAGAGCTACAGTTGACACGTATACACGAAAGTTTTTGAGTAGTATTCTATTTAGCGACCTAGGTTATCAAATTAAAATAAGGGTTTGTTTTTAAGTATTGTTTGTTTAACATTCATTTAAAACAAAAATCTTTCAGTTAGTCCTTCTCACGCATTATGCAACTATGCCATGATTTTGTGGACTTGTTCACTAGCTACTTACCTTAAAAATTACTTCCGACAGGAAACTTAATAATGACTCCTATTAGTTGCGTAAACAATTTGGGTTGATTTTTAATGCATAAAATATTTATGCCCGTTGAAAGATTAGAGAAAAAATGGCGTGAACTATTACGTATTTTTAATGAAAAACACTTCCTGAACAATAAACCGGTTTTACGCTTCACGAAGAAAGTAATTTGATTAGCTGGCGCCCATACATTGATATTTTGCTTTTAATGAAACTTTATTGCAGTTTGAAGCAGAAACAAATAAGCGATTTATTTTCATTAAACTTTCGTGTGTCTTGATTTAATGCTCTACTTAAGAAATCGTACACAGAAGAGGCGTGTGGAATATGCAGATTTACGATAATAGGATATGTTACGACCTTTTTTTTATTAACCATAAGATAATATATTAGAACTTGAAATTTTTACACAAGTGGTTGCTGGGGATGGCCGTTGCATAAGATTATGTATTTTGCGCACGTGACTACATATTTGAATACCTTCTGTGGCAGCAGAGATGCACTTTTGTGGGTGACTATCAAGCAAATAGGGTCACTTTAACATTTAACAGTGAAGTGTTAATAACATAACGTTATGCTCAATAGTTGTTGAGTACACTTAAGGTATTCAGCCTCTTTTTTAGAAAGCCATATATAGAGCAGAGTACACATCGTTTATCATGTAACGTACAACATGCTTTTTTCCTATATATCAGCTTGTTGATGTAGACAACGAATATTTTTGGGAAATATTAGAACTTTATGATTGAGACTTGATAAAAGTTGCTATCGCATTAAAATATGTTCGTTTACTTTATTGATTAATAAACAGTAAATAGGTAAGATGAGTTGTAGCTCCTGCTCCAAAAAAATGTTTTGCTAAGATATAAAAACACGTTCTTAACAGCTTAGCCACTGATAAATTTTCGCGCCGCGCAAGTGCCTTATAATTGTCGCCTTTTTAATTCAGGTGTCCTGTTAGCTTTGTGTGCCATTGTTTTATTATCTTCGAGAATCAAGAAGGTTGACTGCTTTGGACCAAATAAAAATGCGTTAATAAGGAACATAAAAATGCAACATGAAACAAAACTAAGGCATGGTACAAACCTGTGGAAATACTTTAGTCACAGGGGCAGCAAACTTTTGATTTGCCATTTGGCGTTCGTCAAATATTGAAAACCAAATAAACTAGAATGAGTAACCCACATCAATTCAGGAATGCCCCAAAAGGTATTATAAGATTCTACTTTTTGTATTCAAAAAGCACACCTAGATGTTTTCTTTTTAGCAAACAGCAATGTACTTGAACTATCTGAAATATTGAAATATAATTTTAGAGCAGTTTTATTATAAGTGGTGCTTTAAGAGTACGCCGTTAACTTCAGCCTAGTCTAGCAACGAAGGTGCAGGGTGCTAAACACACTTGTACATAACTCGAGAGCTTGCGGCTCTCTCCAGCGAGCGCACCACTGGTGGCATTCGCGGCAACTAATCTAGACACGTGGGGTAGCATGGAACGGCCCGCTCAAGTGGTGTTGGCTCGAGGGCTGCCCTGCCCGTTCTATTAACGGTACCGAATGCGGGAGGCTGCTATCACGCTCTATAGAAAGCAAAAATGAAACCCTGAGACCGAAGCTGATATGCAGATCAAAGAAGCCCAAATTGTAATACCAGCCTTCAACGCTCGGTGACCCTCCCCCCCCCCCCCCACACGCACACACATACACACATACACACACACACACTCCCTCGGAGCGGGAAGGACACCCCTCACGCGTGTTGTTCCATGTTGCCTCACGTGACTTTATGGGTTGGCCCGTATGCACCAGTCGAGCGCTTGCTGGAGAAAGCGGTGCACTCCCGCGTTATGGACAAGTGGGAGTAGCACTGTACGCACATGAAGTATATTTTTATTTTCCTTTTTGTAAACTAGAAATATAATTTTTTACATTTTAAAATCTATTAAATTCATTACGAGCTTACGCTGAACTCGTTGGTCCACTGCGTCTTCGGTTGGGGCGAGCATTAAAATGCAAACAAATACATGTAAGATGCTTTCAAACTGCCTTATCTACGATAGTTTTTTTTTAATTAACTCAAAGTTTATTTTAGTAGCTCAAGTTTTTCAAAGCGAAATATAGACCACATGTCATAAGTATGGGGATCAACATTTTGATTTCCCAGTGATTCCTTTGTGCAAATATTTTAGATCAAGAATCGCTTGCTTATATGCATGAACAAATTGTATACAAATCCATACAGCAGCTGTACTTTACTTTCAGTAGTGTATAACTACTGAAGATCAACTTCAAACGTACAAGGCGCACGCATCGACGAGGCAATAGTAACGCGTGAGCACGAATAAATAGAACTAATGAAAACCCGACCATGAAGTTTTATTACTCATCCCACGTATATACACCGGAGAAACACCTAGCATGCAAGAAGCTAGGCAATCGACCTCATAGCCTAACTTGGGCCTGAGACGCTATTGCTCCGAGAAGTTAGTTATTTCCTGAGTACTTTTCTTTGGAGGTTTCTAGGGAATTAGTTTGGCTTGCCGCATAAATGTCGAAGTTCCAGACTTAGGCGAAAGGTATGAACCGAAAACCGGAATTGAAGTCTTAACTCTCGTACTTGTTTGGCCATCTGCCCCAAAGGTGCCGGATGACAGGAAAAAAACTACCAGCAGCAAAGCCTACCTTTGGCATTTGTTTGACGAACTTGGACTAAGATACTCACGATCTGGCCAAGTTGGTATCTACCTTGACTACTTTGGTCCTCCTTCGGGCAAAACAAACTAAAAAACCAAAAACACAATGTCTCACATATGGAAAAAAGAAATTGCCTAAAAACTGTGCTACGTAGTATGCGTCTAGGTTGCCGTTTGTCGACTGCACATTTGACATTTTCTTTTCTGAATGGGTTTCCGAGTTCTAAAAGCGAAAATGGTTATTCTTCAAGAAAACAGTCTATAAAAAAAACACATACAAGACATATAAAAAACAATTATCTCTCGCATAATATTTTAAGGAGAGCAACAATAGAAAAAAAACTGATCTGCGGTGGAAGATTGGGAAATCATTATGTCGCAACACTATTTCCTTAAAAATAACCTTTCCAACGTTGCCCTAAGCATGGCGCAACCCAGACTGAAGTAATGCCCAGAGTCGGATTGAATATTTATATATTAGGGCAAATGGGGCATAAGGCCGCATGTTCCCAATAATCGGCGATAAGTGAAGGCTCACCGAGCGCACTAATGAAAATGCGTAGTATGGACATATTTAGAGCCGAGCATGAATTGCACTGTCTTCCAACAGTGAGTATTTCCCATGCAAATTACGCCATCTCAGCATGACTCATGTCATATACGGTCTAGTTTTCGCCTCTGAACAATCGTAAGAAACAGCCAGATTTTCCTCGTAAAGCTCTCTTAAAATATTGGAAAACAAAAATGCGTTGTCCCCTCAGTCACCGCACACCGCGGTCGCACCCGCACTGAGATGGATTCCAGACCAGCCAATCCCCCTTTTTGCCCCGACAGAACCTTACTTCACTCCACCGGAAAACCAAACAAGAGACCAGCAAGCGGGGGTCATCCGTCTGACCGCTGGTCAGCGAAGGCGTTTCCATCTCAATCAGTGAAATAGGGCGGACGTGGAAAACGTGAAAGAGCGGAGCCCGATCCCGCAGCTGAAGACAAAGGACGGGGAGCTCTCATTGAGCATTCCGAAGCTGCGGTTCCAGCAAGCGGGGATGGAAGACGGAAAAAGAGGGACGCGTGGAAAACGGAATGCCTGAACTCTCGCAGGCCGATATGAAAGCGTCGAGAAAGAAGCGAGACGGATGCTTCTTCCGGTGGTCTCGGGGCCTTCCGAGAGATGAGGTCAGCCAACGCACTAGCAAAGGTTTCCTTTTGTCTTTTTTTTTCTTCTTCTTCTTCTTCGCCATTTTATTTCTGCACTTCTTGCGAATTTCGTTCGTCTCTTTTCTGTGGTTTCGTGCTGAATATAACGGCTCTCTTGTTTTCGGGAGAGAAAAAGCCGCAATCACGGCGCTGAATGGTCATAACGGTCTCCAAAAGAGGAGGCGTTTTCCACTATCGCGATATTTTGGTGTTTTGCGTACCGGGGTGTATCTGTGTGTGTGTGTGGGGGGGGGGGGGCGCTTTGGGCCGTCTCATTTCCTTAATGAAGCGACGGTCCAATCTAGATTTGCCAAGCCACATTGTTGTTTCGATCTTGTGTTTAATCGGCGTAATAATACGCTTTCCGTTTCGCGGCACTTTGTGTGCTGGGAAAAAATGTTTTCTTTTTAAATTGATGACGATTTGAGCCTACATTATAATTTGCCGTTTAACGATATGGCTCCACCTAAAGTGGGTTTGGAAAATGGAGAAAATGGGGATCTTCGAAATCTGAAAAGCGGATCGAACGAGACCACTGAAAGTAACGAGTGAAGATTGATAAGAGTCCACAATATTTCAATACATCCGAAAACTTGAAAGAGCTAGTGATAAATAAAGTAATATTTCTTCTAAGCTCGTTTCTTCATTTTTTTTTAAATAGAGGCGTGTGAGACAAGTTTGAAGTATATAGCCGTAACTGCAGTCATCCCTACCTGTTGAAAACAAAATCCTTTAATAAACTATAATCAATGATCTCATCACAACGATTTGACATTGAATCATAATTTATAACAAAAAAGCTGCTGGTACTATTACGGAAGTAAACACAGTAAATGAATGAAATATTTTTGTCGCGCTACGTTTTGTATAATAAAAATAACGAACGCATTGAGCGAATCTAGTCGTAGTTTTTAAATTTCCCTGTAATAATTTAGTTGTTTAAAATAACCGGGTTGGAGGCAGCTATTAAAAAGGGTTAATAACAGCGAAAGTGTATTTCGTAGTTTTTCTCCTGGAGGAAAGTCTCACATTGCAGGTTTATTGTTTACAACAGTGCCATCGCCTAGGATTGAAGATAGATCAGAAAATTAGACTAACTAATGTCGAAGATGGTAATATTTACGGCCCCAGGGGATGTCTCGATGTTGACTGAGAGGCCCTCAATGCCATGGAGAATAACGCTACTCCGTCAACAGTGGACTTCTCTTGCCACAATTTTCAAATGCCCTTATAACATGTTTTAGTATTTTGGTTGTGCACGTTTTAAGCGTGGAACATACATGAGCGAAAAAACCCTTTGCGTAGCGCCGCCGAGAGGCGTCACCACAGCATATGAGTAGAAACCATCACAATTTGTTTGTGTTTGGTTTTTATGATATAGCAGCGCAAGCATGTCATTCTTGTGTCTTGTATTTCTACCGCTTTTGCCAAAAGGGTGGCATGGCCTCGTCAGGCACTTCAAGTGCCTTTAGCCATGTCCCCTGAGACTTTCTGTAAGGCTGTCTTAAATAAACTCATCCAAACAAACAAACAAACGCCGTGTTGTGGCGGTGCGGCATTCGGCTACAGCATTGCGTCAACGGAAAAGGACGTTCAAATACCCCAGGACCCCGGCATGACGTTTTAAATAGCGATGCGTAAAAACTAACCAAGTATAAGACGTACCTCGCGCACCGACGCGCTGTTATCTTCTGCTCGCCGCTCTGGCTGTCTGCTTAATAAAGGCCGACCTACAGACTCCTCTTCTGCCGACCAGAAAACCGGTTCCCAGTTGCCTTCTCTCCGTTTCTCGCACCCTCCTCCCCTCCTCGCCACATAGAAGCGAGGTATCTAAGCTATTCCTCGCAGTGAGGAAGGGGTCTCCCTTTCCTCGAATGGAAAGGAGGAATGTCGGGAGAGTTTGCTCCTTTCTGCTTCTTGGTCGGCCTTTATTAATGCTTGGCCTACGCCTGCACTGTTCCTGGGATCTGCTTCGTCTGCCACCCTCCAACGACTGGCTTTCAGTTTGATCGACATAACATAGCCTCCTCTATACTCACATAGTATGGCAGTTCGACGACGGAACCATAGAGTGCCCGGTCGCAGATTTGGAGCGTGAGGATCTGGTAGCGCAGAGCATCAAAGAGCAACTTCCCGGGGAACATAGGCATCAGCGCACAGCGTTTGCAGCGGCGAGGAACCGAAACACACTTGTTCGCTCAAGATAAGTGTGTTTCGGCGTCTCGCCGCAGCGGGGCGACAGTCACGTGGCTTTCCCCTCGTCCGTTGTTTGCCGCCCCAACATTTCGATTTCGGCGGCCGCTTCTCGTGGCAATCTGCCAGGCTTTGTCAGTATATAGTATGCTATGGAACCAAGAAAATGAGTTTCTATGCGAACGCGCATTCTTGACACAACGGAATGCAGCGAACGCGTGCTTGAAGCTCTGTCAACCCACTGCCATTCTCAGCGTTCGTGCGTACGGATATACTCGTTTTCAAAACCCGACTCACTCTAGACGACGCTCCGGCGGTGAGTTGCTTAGAGCGTCCACCACGCGTAGACTTCTTACTGGGCAGACAAGTATTGGGCACCGCATTGCACCCATCCCACACCGATTCAGTCAACGCCGCCACGTCAATATAAGGCAAAATAACCAGGTAGACACGATAATGCCATGGCAACCAGTTTTTTTTTGTTTTCCGGTATTTGTATTGCAACGTTCAATATCTGAACTTTCCACTGGTCGAGAGACTGAGGGGTCCTTACGCGGTAACGCATACTTCGTCATACTTGGCTCCATGTGCTAAGAATCCGCACGCCTTGTACCTTTCATAATAATCATCTTGGTCAGTAGCGATTCTTGTGGTCAGTAGCGATTCTTGTGTAAGGACAGCGGAGCAGTCGACACGAGTTTTTTATGCACAATTTCAATGTATGCAAATCCACAGACCAGCGTGCGATATACCAAAGCTTAGCACGCGCACGTTCAACACTTCGCCAAAGCTAACAACGTATGCCCCAAATGCATGAGTGCTGGAAATGCACCGGCCGGAAGCCCTTTTTTGAGAAGGTCCACACACCGGTCAATCTTACAGGGACATGCGAATCGAAAAACGGCAATATTCTGCGAAAACTTTGATTCTGAGTGTTATGGTGTGGAGATCCACCGTTACAAAACCCGTGGGTTCCAGTTTTTATAGCAAAACAGTCGATTCGATGGAATAATTATTCATCACACTGTAGGCACGAATACCTAGAAGATTCCCGATCTTCGCATTCTGAATGAGCTTCTGAAATTCGGTTGCAAATTATAGTTTAAAAGCACATAACAAATGTTTCGCGAAAAAAAAAAACAAAATAAAGCCGGTGAATAGAAACGCGTGATTGGCAACATACATTACCTTTTGCAGCGCGCCGTCATGGAGTAGGTTGTGTGCCGCACTCACTCTCGTGATAACCAGAAAATTATTGTTTGTCGTATGCGCAAGCGCTTGTAAGCGCAGTTTCCATTCGAAATACCTCAACATTAGCCCCGATGACTACGATGTTTTAATGCGTGACAGGCGTAAGCATGTACGAGTGGGGCGAATGCAGCAAAGGAACTTGGCGCTATGCAAGCCTCGTGGACAATCAAGGTGTGCTTCAGGGGACGATACGGGTTGGTCTGCACCCGTCCTGAGTGAGTCCGCTATGTCGTCAGAACGCGTCAGCCTTCTCAATGCACTTCTTACAAAAGTCGACAACCGGACAGCAGAAGTGAAATCATTGAAGGCGGAAAACGTAATTATAAAGAATGAACCGCTCGTTATAAAATATCATTGACGTGGGGCAAATCATACATCGGGCAGACGGGGAGTTGCCTAAATGAGAGATTCCGAGAACATAAATAAATACTCATGCGGGCAATTGCAAGCACCCGGCAACCTGGTGGCGCATTGTGCAAGATGCAGCTGCGAAGCGCTATTTGGAACTACCTCAATCTTGGATAGATCAAAGATAGGAACAAGCACGGAATTATAGAAGCCTTCCACGTGGCATCAGGAAAGCTACGGCACATGCGTCAGTGATTCATTAATTGCACTGAACGAAGAGGAAATTGAATTGCTCAGGCACTCCATATCATAACGGGGCGGACACCAGCACCAGCGTAAAGGTCCCCTCTTACACCACGGAAACCGAACGGACATCAGAACAGGAAACAACACCACAAACATCGAAAGTCCACGCATATCCATGATGAGACTTTTCAATATTTCTCAGATCTCTGTTTTGTCCCAAACTCACGCATGGGAAAACTCATGCATAGAAAAGAGAAAAAAGAAAGAATAAACAGTTGTTTAGTCTGCGTCCATTCATGTGCGTTGTGTTTCTCCTCACCTCCATGTAACTCATAGTTTTCCTTTCATTTTCGTGGTGACGCGTATGTTCTGAAGAACTTCGCAGCGCAACACCTTTAGCTATGTAAAACCAACTAGCACAAACCGAAGCCCAAGTGATACAGAGGTCTACCTTTCATTTGTTCAGGAGAATGTGACTCGGCGCAATGAAAAGTTCTGGCGCTTCGCGCGCAGTCGCACTAAACATAAACACAGCGGACTTAGCATCAGCTTGCCAGATAATTCAAAGCATATTTCTGATCCCGATTACGTATGTAATATCTTCATCAGTAATTTCTCATCTGTGCATTTATAGCCTAAAAGAAATTAATTATCTGAGTTGCTCACCTCCATGATATTGTAATAATTTCGCACCACCTGTCATTACGCTTGACAATGTTCTAGTTGCCATTAAGAAGCTTCCTTATAAGAAATATACTGGTCAGGACTGTATCCCCTTTTTTGTTGTAAAAGATGGTGCATATATGTTTGTTCCTTTGCAGTGTTCACATATTTTGCATTGTCCTTTAAAAATCCGTGTTTCCGAACTCTTTAGAAGAACATTAGTGTATCATGTTGCAAACTGACGTAAATGCTACGTGTATATGGTCGGCAGATAAGCAGATCAAACTAAATCTCCAAAAAACGCAAGTCATGTCGTTCATATGCCAAACCCTGCCTATTATATTTTACCACCATCTAGAAAACGCTCTTATTCAACGTGTATCATTTGCGTGGGATTTCGCCGTTATGCTAGATTACAGACTTAACTTTAAGAGTCATGTTTGAAAGACCCTTTCAGCCTCTTTTGAAATGTTGGGCACTATTACTCGCCATAGTTTTGTGTTCCACGACCCCTCATGCAATTTTGAAATGTAGAGAAGCATTATTTTGCTTGAATTAGACTTTACGTCAATTGTCTAGAACAGCCTTAACGACACTGCGGCAGCGACGTCAGAGCGTATCCAAAATGGTTTCTAGGAACGTTTCACACAAGAAAAAAATATGCCCGAGCTCTACTCGTATGGAAAAGTGCTCAATCGCTTAGGCTTGGTCGAGTTAATAACAAGACGCGATAGATGATACCCCATGTTTTTGTTCAAGTGTTTGCATGGGCATTTTGACTGTACTTCTATTGTGTCTCAAATCAACCTAAATGCTCCTATTGGTGAAGTTTCGCAACCAGCCGCACGTTTTCTGTTCATTCCGAGCATTGTTTGAATTCGGTAGTTCGTACATGGAACTGTTTTAATCATCTTGACGCATGCCCTCTTGACATTTTTAATGATGACATTATTGCGTTGAAGTGAAGAATCGACCATCTATATAACGTGTTGTCATCGCGTTGAGTTCTGGATTTGCTCTGTTGTAGTTTACCTTGGTAAACTGACTTAGTGGCTCCACCGTTCTAGGCTTGTGGTTGTTGGTAGGCACTGCAAATACATCAATAAATAGCAAACGAAAGCGAAGTGTTCTCTTGTTTATTAATACGCAGCTCGTTTTTGAGTCTTGACTGACCACCATAAATATACAAGAAGGTAAACAAGTTGTTCGAATCATTTAGGTGCTATATAACCTGGATTTACGGCAAACCAACGGGTGTCAGTGTAGGTTGCAGATAGTGAGCCTAAAACGTGAATTTCAGCTGTTTCTTTTTTTGTGCACTGCATCGGGTGCTCGAGTCGTCCTCTTAAGAGCCTAGAAGGGTACTGATTGCAGATGGCCTTGTTAGATTGTTCGAAACAACAATATTTTACTCATGAGAATCAGACGAATCCACAGCTGGAAGTGCGTTAAAAATCTCGGCATAGGTTAACTATAAGTTCGTCAAATGCATATTGTAGGCTCTCCTTCTATTGGTGTGTTGAATTCATAGGCAGTTTTGTTTGTTCATTCAAAAATGCGATTCTGTGCTGTGAAGTGGGTGAACTGTAAGGTCATAAAAGCAATACATTTCAGGTCACATAAGCGGGCGATAATGGATAATTTATTGCCACAAAGTTGCGAAAGTTTTCAATTTATTTGCCTCGCCCCACAATCAGATTTAAGCATATTGTGATCGAAATTTCTTTGTTACGTGTAGCTGAAAACCCGACCTTATGGAATGCAGTGGTAAAAAAATTAAAACAAAAATTACCGTCATTTTTTTTTTTTTTGCTTTGTAAAATGCTAGTTGTTCTTACGGCGCTTACGTGATCCACTGTCTCGGAGTGTTCCCATAATTACTTTTAGTGTTGGAAAATACAAAATAAAAGAACATTGTCACTTATTCAGGTTTACGTGGTGATGACTCAGAACAATTTCTTTGGATTCCACATTTTTCATGGAACGCGAGCACGACACAAATACGTTTAAAAACTCCCCGTACCGATAGGAGAAGTATACGAGATAAGCGGCATGGTTTTCGAAGAAGAAGACAACCTTGCGGACGATTCGGTGGAGGCTGTATTTTAGGTCAGCACAAAAACAAGCTGTGTGCAAATATTTCTTCTTTAATTTCCTTACATTAAAACAGCTCCTATTCAAGCTTCTACATTTCTTCAAGATTTTGATAAACCTGGCTCCGTGAATACGTTTTAGGGCTTTTTTGAATTTACCAAAAATCAGGTACCCCAGTTATGACCTTAACAACTCTTATACTCATTAGACAGGAAAAATAAATCTCATAAGTGTTTGCCTGAGAACGGGAGCCATGGAAGACCAGCAACGCTTAAAGCATGAACCGAAACTGCACACGTGCGAGCACACCGTTGGGGTGTCTGACATGTCCTTGGATGGAGCGTATTTATTTCTGCGTCGACCCCGAGTTCGTGCCTGCAATAAAACATGGTTCCAGGGGAGGACAGGCGACAAGATGTACATACTTTTGGTCGTGCTACCGCGGTGTGTCAACAAATCGCAACTTTGTTTTCTTTGCCAGAGAAACCGCGACAACGAGCAAATATTGGTCAGTCGTGCGAGCGTGATGAACGACGAGACTATCCTCCACGAGCCGATGTATTCAACGAAACAAAATAAGGAGCGCAAAGTAGTGGTATTCGCCATCTTTGTATACATGTTGTACCATCGTCTGAAAAAATCAAGAAGAGTGAATTGCTGGTGACTTCGGCTGTTGGTATGTGTTTATATGCGTCCGAGGCTTTGACTGCGCTCTGACCTAGGAATGATAAAAGTAAAGCACGCGTCACTAAATTGAAACTAAACAAAAATACGATCTTTCTGCGGTGCGTCGCTGCAGGCAGACAACGTCAGAATAGGATCTTATTCCAATGTTTCTTGTACGAAGGTCAAATTCCGCGGATTTATTTTAGGCTAATCTTGATCCGTCACTTAGGCCCACGCCGTAGCAAAAATGAACCCACTTTGCTCTTCTGTCCCTATGCAAACGCTGTTTTCTGGCGAGGCGTTGCGAAGACCACCTCTTTCTTGCGAGGTGTTGTGAAAACGACCAGTGTACTTTCATTGAGTGTATGTCTTGTATCATATAATGGAAGACGGGGTAGATTGGAATGGCCATACGTTTTTGCATGGGAATGTAGCTGCGCCACCTATAAATGCTATACCTTGTTAAATAATCTCCATCATCCATTTTGTGCATTATCGCTTATCTCTAGGCATTCTCCACCAATATTTTAACGTGCTTTTTGCGATCATGAATCGTTGTTCCGCCACTATTCCAACCTTGCCAACAAACCCCAACGCTCCCGCCAAAACGTTACCCCTTTAGGTTGGGCAGGACCAAACACGTTGCAGTTCAGGACCGCAATTTATACCGTCTCCCCTAACTATGGCATATGGCGGATATGTGTCTATTTCCTGAAATGCATCCCTTTGCGTATTGGACTTTAACAATCCAGTTCCTACCCGAAATAATTCAAAAGCTTTCTGTGAATTATCAAAAAACACTTTCTTTATTATGTCCCGTTTTTGTGGTCTTTATAGGGTTAAATGTGATTTTTTTTTTGCATTGTTCCCTCACTCAATTTACTTATTTTACTCTTTCTTTAACTAAACTAGTCTGCTCAGTCACATCACCAGCATCTGGGTATTTACATATCCGCTTTCGGGTTCAGTTCGTTTATTATGTGCGTAATGTTTTCGTGTATAATTTGTTGTATAATTTTCGTGCTACCGATTTCGCATTTAAAAAACTAAATACATGCAAAATATGTAACTATAATACTTATTGTTAAGAGTTTCAGTGACGTTTCTAGTTAGACGTTTCTCTGACACGGTACCTTGAATTATCCTGCCCATTTGAGACATTCTCCCCAAAAATAAAAGAACTAAAATGAAAATTAGGGAACTGTTTTAGAGCTCTAGTCAAAGTTCTCTGTATATAAAATATTCTTCGCGGTAATAAATTTAAATTGTTTCCTAGAAGTTATTATTTTAAGGGGTGCGGTGAAATCATATACGTTCATGAAAGCTAGACAAAATATTTTGTTTACGGTGTCGCTCCTGAAGCTTAACATATTTATAGCGTAGACTTCTAGCGAAGGGAAATAAAACAAAAGTCCTCTCCCCAAAACCACTAGCACACTACGAATTCTTCGAACACCACTTTTGGTGAACGGGAGGTGATATACCTAAAATGAGGTCTTCGAAGTCTTCTTGAATCAGACGGCCGCGAACCTTTAATCTTACGCTGGTATCAAAAAAATCAACCGTCCAATAGGTAGCAGCTGCTACTGTAATTACCTTGCATTTCGATTTCGGGTGCAGACTATAACTCTTCCCCGCGGATACAAAATTTCTCCGCCTCATTTTCGCCGCTCTATTTCTACGTTTTTTTTTTACGTGACTTTTGTATTTTTATTTAGTTAGTCCAATACGCTCAAATTCGCAAATCTCGGCTCGACGCGTTCCAAATACAAAACACTGGTTGAATACTAATGAATCGCTGCTCTTCTCGTGCACGTTCGCGGAATACAATTCATGCTTCTTTTTTATTTTGCTCCAGGGGAAAGCGGTGTGCTAAGCTGGAAAGATAATAGAACGACGACGACTTTGGCGCCACTTGAGAGCGTGTGCACCCGTATTCGCGGGAGCAAGCGAGAAGAGTGCATGGAAGGAAAGGCGTCGCCAGGGGCAATAGGGAGAAACCCGAGGGCGGGAAAACTGGCTCCAAGAAGGAAATAAGTTCTTCCGCTTTTCTCTCGACAAAAATTGAGTTTGGAAGCCGAATGCTACGCGGCGGAGCGACTCACACGCCATTTGCATTCAAGATGCACGCAGCGGCATTCCATCTTCTAATACGGAGCGACTTGTAGACCGGGTTTTCGAGCTGTTTTTGGCATACTGAGGCATGCTAAATAAAGCCGGAGGGCGTATGTGTTTCTGCCTAAATGTGTGTGAGGGGGAGTATATTGTTGACGCGCTGTTGTTTTAATCCGGGATCCAGTTATTGGTGTAAATAAGAACGAGCAGGAAGCACAGCCAAGTCACACTGACTGTGCGGCATGCAAGGCTGCGGCAAATGAACGCTTGCTTACAAGTAACAACAATCTGTCTTGACGTGTTTTTTTTTGTTGGACGCCAAAATTGTTTTAGACATGAAAGTTCATAATGGTCAAGGAAGGTGGGAATCTTAATTTTTTGTCTACATTTTATTTCTGGCGCGTCTTGTTAGACTGAATTTGAATTGTCCCCGATGTGATTTTGGGAGTGCAACGAAAGTAAGTGCACTAAAAAATGAGAGCCCTTCTTCAGGAAAGTGGCCGTTGCTTAAAAGAATCAGTATAATGGTGCTGTAAGGTATCTTGCCTTATGGGCAAATCATTTTTGTCGCTAATTACGCTCGTCCCCAGGCAGGTAACTCTTCTCCCTATTATGCAACAACTTTACTTGGACTTATTCAACACACCTGCAATTAGATATTTGGATGTATATGCTAGAATGAAATAATTGCAAATATTTATCTCCATATTTTTTGCATAGAGATTTTTCCTCCGACGGGTCCCAAGCCAGTGTTTGTAAAGATGGGAAAAATACACTTTTATTGAACAAATTAGGACAAATTGCACGGTGTTGTCATTTTAGAATAAGGTATGTTATCTACCTTTGGAACAAGGAAATGATAAGTTCTTTAAAGTACTTTAGTTAGAGTAGCCTCGAGACAGGAAGAGAAAAAATGTGCTTTTCCTCGCTCCGCCCCTCACCCATAATTACCTAAAATATAAATAAGACATTCTTTTCATGTATTTTTGCATTGCCTGCTGGTCATGGTCCTTTATTTGCTGGATGTTATATGTATTGTAACACGTTATCGAATGCTCATGAAAGTCACCTGTTAAACAAGTGATGAGGAGAAAAGATTTTACTACCTGCATATAGATATAAATTTTATATGTGTATTGCAAGATTATTACCAATGGAGATTAATTTCAGGTTCTGCTCAACTCGTATGACATCCTTATTATGATTAGTTTGTTTTCATTACTTTTTCTGAAACAAGAGCCAAGTATTGAAGCAAATACATTGGTGTGCACATGACGTCTAATTTTAAATTGAAATAATTGTTTACTACAATAGTATAAGCTTAAAGTTAATGTTGTGGTATGCATTTCATTAGTAATAATCTCATATGATCTTTATAAAAGTCTAAATGATAATCATCTCAGAAGGGAAAACAGGGGGACAAAAGATAACACATATCTTAAACACAACTAGGTGAGTGGTGCGCGCTGAAAAAATCTGCCTTGCCCGGGTATCGAACCAGGGACCTCCATTTCCAATGGGAGCGCTCTACAACTGAGCTAACCAGGAGTTACACGTTAAAAGAGCAAGCGGTTTTTGTCAGCTTCAACCAGTATAACACCAAGAAGGATAAACGACCTGCACTTTAAGGTTATAATGATAATACAAACAATGAAAACTTGCAGCCGAGCTGGACAGAATAAACGATAATAACTACTAGAGAATGTAAACAAGCTAGGTTTGCAAAGGGCAAATGCAATTCTTCCAACACAGCTATATTTGTGTGTTTTTTTTGTGTCCACCTTGTTCCTTTCCCCTATGGATGATTATCGTTTATTCTGTCCAGCTCTCCTGCGCGTTTTCAATAATTGCATTATCATCATAAATATTTGTTTATGCTTAGATACTCTAGCGAGTATAACTCTTGGATTTTTGCAGGGATGTGCTTTTTCGCGTACTTTCTTTACCTAATAATTTGTCGCGGAGAAAAACGTTTTATTTTTCTCCGTTGATGATGATTCTATTATTTACAAAACACAACTGTTTATTTATGGAATATAGACAAGGACACTCTTTCAGTCATACAAAGACATTTCGTCAATGAACTTTGGAGAAGCAATACTCCTAACCGCTGGCGACTTCCCTTGCCGTCCTCCTCGACCACACCTTCAGCGGGTGGCCCGACCACAGCCAAACCAGACAAACAAGGATGTACACAAAGGCGGGCGAGCCGAAATCATCCACAGCCGTAAGGGGTCCCAAGTTTGCGAGTTAACGAGTGGAAGACTCCATAGCAGAAGGGTATCGGACGTTCAGGTTGGCCTCCAGAAGAAGGGTGATGTCCAGGGCTTGGTCTCCAGGAGCAAAGTCCCTTACGACCCTTCGGTGGCCGCTTATATTGAGTTCAGCAGCATTCTGCGGTCCTCCAGTCCACCAATCAGAAAGTAGTGGAAGGACCGATCAAGAGCGGTTTTCTTAGCACCAATCAAAAGGCTCGAAGCCCAAAGCAAACACCAGAATGACAAAACCAAGCGCATACACAAGACAACGACATTCCGGACGAAGTTGGAAAGATCCGTTAAAACAAGACAAAGCAGGTACGAAGGGAGAGATGTCATAGCGACGAAGCAAAACCACCTCCGAAGTAGAGATCCCAAAAGCAGACATGCATAAATCAAAACATCTCCGACGCGGGGTTCTAGGAACAAAGTGTAGCGTTACAGCATTCACGTTCGCCCCCATTTGGGTCCCCCCGACTCCGACAGAATACATGAGCCCTTCCGTAAAGACGGAACGAACTCTCAGAGAAGGTAAAAACACAAAGTGAAGCAAGACAAAACACTCGCGCGAGTACAATTCCACGACAATAGATCAAGATTTAATTGGAATTTTAAATTATTATGTACAAACCTTTCATGTAAGGTGCGGATTCATGTCACTCTGGGTTTTTATTTGTCAAAACATGCAAAGCAAAACAAATACTCTTCTAACAAAAAGAACAAAACATTGTCGAGAAGGATTTAGTCCCGACCAAGCAGTACATCCTATTATTTTCATCGGATTGCTTATATCGCATCATCTTCCTGGTTACGAAAGCTGAAAAATAAAAAAATAAATAGAAAACACAGAAGACCTCTATTCGAATACAACGTAGCACATTTATCACAACTAAACCTAAAGCCTTCCCATCTCGGAGAATATACAGAAAAAAAGTTATGCTCACGACATAAACAAACATATTACAAACACCTATACAATGTACGGTTTATTTCCTTTGTCTAGCTAAAATATACAACAAGTGGGAAATGCACGAAGTCTGTAAAAATACACAAGAAGACGCAACATGACGTGAAGCTCTTCATCCGGTACGGATCAGCGCTTCTGGCGAAAATGCACAAAGAAAGAGCCGAAGACGTTGGCGGGGGCCAGCGCACGACGAAGAAAAAGAAGGCCCGCCAGGCGAGAGCTATATTTCATTTCACCTTGGAAATTTGAGACCGAGCGTTGCACCGGTTTCATTTCTTTGTATTTTCTTAAACCAACAGGAGAACCAGGGAAAATCCATCATTGTTCGCTCCGTGCGTCTCCTCTAAACGTCGACGAAGACGGCTGGAAGAAGAAAAAAGAAAAAATACCCTTTTCGTAACCGGAATCAATATGCGTAAAAAAAAGGTATTTTTTTTACTGGTTGCGTGCGCACTTCGGAAAACCTGCGCTTTGATGCAGACTTTTTTCTTCAAAACACTAGCACAATTTTTTTTTATATAGATCATTCACTCACTTGAAAAAAGCAATCTACTTTGGTGGACTTTATTAATCTTCTTCGAATAGTAAAACGAACAAAATTTGATAGCAGCTTGAAGGAAAACCAAAGATATGTTATGTGTGTTATTAGTACAAAGCGCGCATTCTAAAACTCGTTTGTTTGCGTATCCCAGGTTAATTTTACTTCTTAATGGTGCGAAATATCTTAAAGAGCCATGCATGAAAAAAAAAGTTTACGATGATCCGTTTTCATATTTGATTCATAGTTGACCTCTCGTGTTGCTTGAATGTTTTCTAGGTCTTAAAAGGAAATACTAGATAACTTGCCATGTACCTGGGCTTTGAGAAACTTTGTAGGGTCAAACAATTACGAACTTTTACGTACACTTGTCCAACATATCAACAGATGGTCATGCTTATACAGATGTTTCAAGAATGAGAAGATTGAGCATGTGTCTGCAAATACCTTCGGCCATATTTTAAACCGACCTTACCAGATACCTTTGATACCAGTGGTAGTACGCTACAATACTACAAATCGTAACAGACACGGAATCAAGATATGACAGCAGCAACTTGTATTACCATTTATTTCGTACCTTGACGGGAGTTTCAATGACCAGATTTAAAGTAATACAACTTCAGCAAATATTTTACAAGACGCCGTGTACCTTTCTAGTATCAATTTTACTTTCTAGGTGTCATTAGGGCCTCGAAAAAATGTGTATGATATGGTGACTTCAATATGCATGTTCTAGTTTTGACATGATTTCAAGAAAAAATTCATATTCCAAACGCAAATTATTTTGTGACTTTAGTTGTTTTCTTCACAGGTATTGAATATTTACGGTCCATTCTGTATTTCTTACGTATGTCTACCACTTTCTGGCAGGACTTCAACTTTAGGAGATTTACATTCCCCCTCCGTTAAATCTGGTCTTCTACAGATTCAGGCAGTCACCTCCATTATTACATTATTATTGTGTCTCCTCTCCAATTGCGTTTTTTCAACCACAATGGTTTTAAGGAATACATTTCAATCGGGAGTCTGCAATAAAGCCGATTGCTAGAAACATGCACCGTGGGCTTCCTCTGTGTAAACAAGAGCCAATATATGTGGAGTAAAACGGGTTGAATAAAAATGAAAATATTATTGGCTGATATCAGGTGAATATTTCTCTAATCGTAGGCGCTGATGTCATTGCTTAAATCAGTGGTCTCAAACTCAATTGAGTGGAGGGGCGAAAGAGCCCATACCGGAAAGTTCGAGGGCCACCGTCAGGCGGGGGGAGGGGGTCAATATAATTTAAGAAGAATAAACCTTGTTCTTTATGCTTTTTGTAAACTCAGAGTATTGCCAGTGACACCTCTAGATTTGATTTATTTATATAACTACTTTCGGCCCTGATTTAACATGATATAACATGAACTAGAATAACACCGCACCGCCAACATGCTGGCATTTTGAATGGAACAAGAGAGCAAGTGCACTGTCGTTCCCGTTGATCAATGTATGAACGCATTAACCAAGCTCAACGTGTCTCTGAAAAACAGTCAGGTAATTTCACGGTTTGTGATTTCCAGAAAATATTTATTACAACACAATGAACGAATACTTTTGTTTTAATGGTGATAGTTTTCTTTTGAAGGCGAGAATCCAGAGCTCGTAGCTTTATGTTTTGCAGTTGTCCCTGCTGATCGAGAGTTCGCGCAGCCGAGGCGCAACCCTCAAAGAATAGCTCGCGCTTGCAGCTTAGTAGCGGAATTGTTGTATATTACGAAAAGCTGGGAAGCAAAAAATTAAAGCAAAGCAAAGGACGAATGAACACATAAGTATCAAATATGTGAATATCTTAAAAGAGGAGAGCTGCTGTTCGAGCGAACATTAATCGACGAGATTAGATTACTATGGCGCATGCCATTTCTAGCTTTGGGACATGGGGACTGGGACTCGCAACTGGTTGCTTACGGGCCGCGTCCCATCGAGTCGCGGGCCGCATGCGGCCCGCGGGTCACGTGTTTGAGGCCCCTGACTCAGATCAAACAGGAAGATGAACTTGTCTCCGCTCTTCCCGCACCCGAAATAAAGTGGAACCAGTTTCTTCTTTCTTTTCAGGTTGACTTTTACTGCATGATTAGCTCATTTTGTTTTGGCAATTGGCTGCTCTTTCTTTGTTCCTTTGTCGTTTAAGTGTCATTTCTTGCGTGGCAGGGAGAGGTGGTGTTAGAAAAAATGTGTGTTTAGCCGGTCGTGGTTTGGATGGTGTCTACGTGGCCGACGCGGTCGCTCCTGCATAAGGGATGCTGTTTTGTTTTTCATATAACTCAAATAAACGCCGTACGGATTGCCTTTCTTTGTAAGGTGTGTACGTTTTATTTCTTGTGTAGACTTTCTCGAAGAGGTGATGGGGAGAGGAACCTAAACACGGGTCGGCTCATTAGAGAACAGCGATCATTTGAGCTACGCGATCACGCTTAAAACTTCCAATATCACGACAATTCATTTACCTTGCGCCCTACAATGCAATGTAGGAGTAGATGCAGGCCAGTGTTGGCGGTAACTGGTTACTAGTAACGACGTCCCCGGTAACGCGTAACTTTTTCCGGCAACGTAGTAATGTTCTCGTTGCAATTTCAAAACAATAGCGGGTAAAGTACTTGCGTTACTTATTTGGAGCGACGGGTAACCTGTCGCGTTACTCGTTCATACTCTTCCCAAAACTTAAAAAAAGTCACAGTTAATTTTTTTTATGTCTCTAAGCGCCATGCCATATAATATTTCTGGTTACTTCTGGCTACTTTGGGTTTTTCTTTGCGTTTAGTTTCATGAGTATTTAGCTGGAATCGGAAAGAACATAAGCAAAATATGTTTAGTTTCTCGACTGACATAATCTTTCTTCAAATATTGCGCTTAAGCATACCTGTAAGGTCAAAATAATAAAGCCTGTTAATTCATAATTAACAAAAATGAATGACGTTTACACCTCACTGTAATGCCGAATTAGAGCGCAGCTCCTGGGGAGGTAAAGGGCAGGGCATGCCCCTCCTCCTTCTCCCCTCCTCCTCCTTCCGGAGGGAGGGAGGGGGAGGAGGAAGAGGAGAGGAGAAGAGATATAACGCTTGGGTCCCCTAATGCAATGCGCGGGACCGTCGTGACGTCATTCGTGACGTCATGTGAAGTCATTATGGGAAACGACCCATAATGTAACACGTGGGACTCTCATGACGTGTCATGTGACGTCATTAGGGAACACGTCCCATAATGCAACGCACGAATGACGAGTGAGACCCGTGCGTTTTATCATGGGACGTTTCCCATAATGCACCGCGCGGTTACGCCGACGCCGACGGCGACGCCGCTCAGGCAGGAAACGGGCGCCGAAGAGCTGCGCTCTAAAAGTACCGCACAAGTAACGTATTTTAATTTTTTAACGGCAACGATTACTGTAACGCGTTCCTACCATTTTGAGGTAACGTAGGGTGGTAAAGCGTTCCTATTACTTGCAAGTAACGACTAACGTATTTCGTTACATTTTTCGGTAAATAATACAACTCTCTGCAAATCTCATCACATAATCAGCTGTGCCGTCGGTGGTGGTGATTCGTTCATGCCTTGAAAACAGAACGTGCCCGCTGCCTCTTTCCTCGTACTCAAAGGTGAATGTTTCTCTATTTTTTAGCGATACAATTGCTATAAACTAACAGAGATGGCACGTCGCGGTACGTAGCGATGCTACTTCCGGCAAACGCCGATTGGCTCGGGTTATAGCTCGTTTACACTTGTGGATTCGCGGACGGATCAGCGCAGGCGAAAGGTGGATTTTGAAGACTGGCGGCTAAATCGACCCTTCACTGGAAGAACATCTGGATCATTCGGGGGCTCATAATCAGGTTTTAGGTCAGCGACGAGTCGATTTCGCCATACGGTTGTCGCCTGCGGTGATCCCTCCGCGAGTCCGCAGGTGTAAACGAGCGATTAGGATGAATGCTCTGCTTGGCTAACAAAATGGAACGCCGAGCTGCCCAGGTTTTCCGCCTGCGGCGAGCGGATTTCGCCACCCGGGTCCAAAATCCGCTAACCACCGGCGCGGATCGCCCCGCGAATCCGCAGGCGTTAACGTATCGTAAGAAGCTTTTCCTCAACGACACGTTCCGCGTGGCGTGCTGCATTTACGACCTCTTGCGGTGTCAGTTGGATTTGAGGGCTTTGAGGGCACGCTTCGCAGGTTTACTTTAGCAGCTTTCCCCGGCGTCTCAGTAGACGGGTTTTGATCTGCATGTAGTGCGTCGTATGTAGAGGACGATTGTGCGACTGACTACGAGCTTAGGCGAAGATAACTTTGTTTTAATCTCACGCCCTGGAGCTCGTGCCGACGAGAAACTTTGCTGTCTTCGCCAGCGGCGGCGCTAGACCTGCTGAACCCCCTCCCCCAGAGCCGTTGCCAGCAGGGCTCTAGTGAACGCAGGAATGATCGCTTGTGGATTCAGCGAGTGGTTGTGATGCTTTTCTCTTGTGGCAAAAATAAAGGGACGTGGCAGAGAGCAATAAAGGCCTATGGACACACGCGGGAACCGTGCAGGTATAGATTTCGGGCTGCGTTCAGGCAGAGAACAGCGGGGATATCAATTTGCCCTTGCTGTGGATTCGTCTTGACTGAGGCTCGGAGCGTGCGTCATCGGGTTCGAAGGGGAGATGCCGTCCAGCTGCGGTGCTGCTGCAATGTCATCTCTGGAAATGAGGAAGAGAACATCAGAGCGTATGCGGCATGCTTGACGTAGCAGCGATGAAGAGGTTTTGCTCAAGCTGGCGACGTGCTTTTCTAGGAAGAATACAGTTTTCCGTGATTTGCCATGATCCAGCGGGATGCGGTGGACCACGCCCCAATCATTATGGAAGCACACGACCATGCCAGGCCAGCACTACGCAACACAAATGGACACGGCAGCCGGGATAACACCATGGACTGCGGCAGTGGTGGAAATGCCAATTAACGTTTACTTGCCGAGTTGGCTGTTCCATCGAGCTGGCCACAGCCTGTTGCAGGGGGATGTCGGAGGCCTATGCTGCTGGCGACACGGAAAAGGCGGTGGCGGAGGTTCAAAATGCAGGGGGAACGGAATATATGCCTCCGCATGTTCTTCTGGCGGGCTGAGCCGTTGCCCTGCCCGGGCCGCGGAAACGTTTGCCTGGATGGCAAGATGCTTGGGATCGATCACGTCCGGGTCACCAATTTGTAGCGCGTTCGATGTAGACGACGGAAGATATTACCCGACCAACTCCGAGCTTAGGTGAACACGTTATTTTTTTAAATATTGTGCCGTCGACTCGCGCTGAGCAGTAACATCGTAGTTCTCGTTGGTGCCGACGCTGTATCGATGAACCGCCACAGTTCGCAACGTCCAAGACGAGGCTCAACGCCGCTGAGATTCACAAGTATCTCATACAGCAACAAAGGATAAGGCGCTGCGAATATTCTTTTGCACTTTATTGAAAAAATGTTGCGCACCCATTTCCTCCACAGATATTGTGTGTCTTGATTTCACACCATAATAATCAAATGTACATTTTTAATCTATTGTTGTAAAAACCGGTTTCTTCGGCTATGGGAAGCGTTGTTAGCAATTCCGAGTCAATACAAATACGTGTTTTCCGTAGTATTGGGGCCCATCAGTCCCCATAACTTGAATTTTCTAGTAGAAATATTTCGCTGAATCATAACGAAGCGTTCCATGATTTTAGATAGGGTCACGTTAAGCTAAAGAAAAAAAGAAAAAGAAGCAAACTATGTCTTCAAAATTTTACATTCGTCTTCCTTCCACCGAATGAATTTCGGTGGTTTTACGCCGAGCAACTACCTCTTCATCCAAATATGTCCGCTTTTAGATTGTCTAGTTGATTAAATGTAATCCCGTAATTCATACAGTGTTGAATATCATAATGGTACTTTAACAAAATGTAAAAATGGCGCCTGGATTTGTATGAAATGAAAGATATTGTTTTCATCTGATGCGATGGTTAAAAGAAAAACGCATGCACACTTTACTGAAGATTTTGTTATCTTTAAAGGGACAATGACACGCACTAAACATTTGTTTAAGTTTTTGCAGGGGGACTCAGAATGATGTCAGAGGACTACCCAATTAATATTTTGCTACACAGTCACGTAAACATTTAATTAATCCAAGAAACGCAACTGCTCGAAACCGAAACCGAAACCTGCACATGGAGGTCGGAGAAAATATGGAGAAGAGTGTTTGCCGGATTCACATGGCTACGCCCGACCGCGCTTTCTATTTTTTTTAGCAGAGTGCAACACAGAACGCGGCTACCGTGTACCGTGGGATTGCTTGGCAGTTATATTTGTTCCGCTCGCTGTTCGGCACTTCAAGAGAAGTTTTATTTTAAAAATCTTTTTGTACACTGAAGAGTTGGAAATGAGTGCTGAATGCCCATGATCGGTTCCTAAAGAATGCCCAGAAGATGTTTCGTGTGCAGCTGCCTCATAGGATCTGCATCCAAAAGTGGCATTGTGCGGCAGAGTCTGCACAAGCTCTCGAAAGGTCAACGGGATCAGGACCAGTGGCTGGCTGGAGTTCCGGCAGAACAGTTACGGGCACGTCAGAATGCGGACGCTACCCAATTTATATGCTGCTTGCATTTTGTGCGGAGTGACTACATTGAGTTCACAGGTGTCAAAAGGGAGTCCCATACCATTTAGTTCAGCGACGTTTCGTCCACAACTTTTCTCTTTTTTCTCACTGATAATTGTAAAAAATAAATATAAATATTGCAAAACGGTGAACCAAAAATAATGTTTTATGCCCAACGCGGGATCGAGTTGGGGGAGCATTCCCCTGGGCTTGTCTACAACACTAAATAATAGTTTTTTCTGACAACATAAACTTGTGGATGTCCTCGGGCGTAGGTACCTTCCTATCGTGGATCTCGAAGTACGACAGTTTTAACATCGTAATGTTCAGGCAGACGAGGGGGAACTCCTCGTTCGTAGTAATGCAGCCGGTCGACTGTAGGTCGAGAAGTTCTTGCCGATTTTCCTGCAGCATAGACACTCCTCAGGCTTGAAGTCGGGCAGCAACACCGATTGGTCATATTCGCACCTAGTAAAAAAATCTTACACATGCATATTCAACTCGAAGTACACACTTCGTGCTTGACGTTTGCGCGTTTTCAAGCTCTTACCAATTCGTGTTCGTAAGACGAGCGATGTCTTTAGCCACGAGAAGGGGCGACGACTCGGCGACGTTTTCGTGCAAATCGGCTTGATGGTCGGGCGTGCCGTACGGAATAACGCCTTATTGTTTTAATCGGTCCCCAATTTCTCTTTCGACGGAAGACAGATTCGCCGGTACCGCGAACGACAGTTCTGAACTAGAGGTCTTACGCCCGTCGTCCGCCGCCATCGCCGTTTATAGCCCGGGCGTCGCACGACACGCGATACGACGCCATGTTGAGAATCACGCAGTGAACGCACGACATGCTCCCGGTTGTCTGCGGAAGTTCTTTTTTTTTTCAATCAACGTATTTGCAGCTTTTTTTAGGAACCAGAAAAAATGGGTTTCATAATTTTTTTGTATTTTGAGTATTGAGTGTGTGCCTTGAATGACCCCCGACTTTGATTAAATTTTGTGGTTGTGTCTAAACCTTAGAAAACGGCCCGTGACCACGGAGAAGGGAGTGAACGCGACTCAAACCGGCCAGTTCTCAATAGGTGGTTTTCGGGTAGAAAGAAACCGAACTTCGAGCCGAAAACACTTTTCTGGGTAGTTTGGCTCTCATATGTCATGTACAACTAAAAACCTCGGCGAGCAATAATACCCTCTCAGTGTCCCTTTAAATGTTTCCTATATTTGCGATGACTATTTATACATTGAAGCAAAAAAAATATACAAATCAATAAAAATTCTAAAGTTATATGTTCTACTGCGTTCTCATGGGTTTGGTAAATGAAAAAAAAATTAGAAAACCAACAATGCAAAATGTTTTTTTTTTGTTTTTTACTGTAAGTTGAGCTTGGGAGCAACGTAAAGAGAATGCAGGAGGAAATCTTTGGCGTTATATACACACTTGTTATTTAACTTGCGTTACATTGTTCTAAAAATTTAAGAGGTCCCCAAGTTGTCCAGATCAGTCGCGTGCACCTGGCAACACAAACGTTGTAATTACTTTCAGCCTATATCCGGACGAGGCCCAACTCTTCTTGACACTCAAGCACACAAACACACACACACACAGAACGCATACTTGCAAAGTAAAAACGCAAAGTTTTTTTTTTGCTCCTTAAAAAAGAACAAAAAAAAAACACGCGCAAATGAAAAAAGAAAGACAAGCTTCGTGTCGTCGGTAACTTCGGCGCTGCCGGATCGTTGCGATTGGCTGCATTTTTCCGGTTGTGGCCTGTCACGTAATGAGACATGCATTGCACGTGTGAGCACTCAAAGTTATTCATTTTATGCGTAGGCCAATATGTGTGCATACATACGGTACACAGTGTTTTCATTCAACTACTACGCCTGCAGGATCCGTTTCACTCAAAGTTCGAACCATAGCCGGCGCTAGTCGGTTCCGGTCGAACTTTGTGCCGATGCACGTCGTATTTGCGAATTTCGCAATCGCCGGCTAAATTGACCACGGTCACACGAAGCGCAGGATCACGCCTCTTTTATTGTGTGTGATTGGTCCGACCGACGATAACGAACCTGCAACGACGGCGAGATACGTGACGATACTATTTTAATGCTGCTTGCTTGGCTCCGTCAGGTCGTAGTCTTGGAAGCAGTCGGACTCAGAGTGCAATGATGCACAGTGCTTCGTTTCCCCAACACCGGATTTCGGGATTGAACGCGTTACTCAAGTGCAGAAGGGATCCTGATTCACGTCTATGACCAATCAGACCCAAGAAACTGGGCTAATGAGCAAGAGCGAAGCACAAACGAGTTTCTTATTCAATTATTAAATATGCCGCTATCCCCTGACACGGACCAGTTTATTCGGCGACCCAAGGGCAAGAAATGAAATGTCGCGTCTGTGTCAGTCGCCGGCCGGAAAGGTCGGCTGCGCTTCAAAAATCACGCTTGCGTCAGCAAAAGCTTTTACTATTTTTAAGTGATAACCCGTCTGAGTTATTAAAAATTTAGCATAACAAAACAAACGACTGCTCAAACTTCTGGAAGAAATAAATATATCCATATTAAATGACATTTTTTTGTTCACCCGAACACTTCAATCATTATATTCTTGAATATAGTTGAAGGGTAGTTACGTAGAAAAAAAAATTAAAACAGCCGGCATATATTGCGTTGTTTGTGACTATGCTAATTCTTGAGCAATATATACTGTGCCTTTCTGTCAACCCTTCTATGTCCAATGTGGTTTAAGTACAAGAACAAAATAATAATATGATAGTACATTTTTTGATGTACTGTTTTCTGGTACAGTTGTTTTTAATAATTTGTGTTTATTCTTTATTGGGTGCACACATATAAATAAGGTTCAAGCGTATATCAACATATAACGTTCAAACACATATAATAATTCACTTGTTCCAAAAGAGTTCAATCCCCCCCCCCCCAAAAAAAACAAAACAAAAAACACAATATACCAGCATGTCCTTAAAATTTTGAACTCAGTGAACAGATTTATGAGAACATAAACAATGTAACAGCATAAACCCATGCTTTCACAATAATTGTATCAGCGTTAAGCACAAAAAATAACATCTCGAAAGTGTTCTTGAAATGATCTGGAATACCTGGTGTTTTGAGCAGATAAGGGGATGCCGGATATAGTTGTATAAGATTTGAAGGCCTCTATTTTTTGTAAGATGAAATAATGCTTATATATGTACATATTATTGAAGCCGCTGGAAAAGCATTTGGCGTAAAAGTCTAGAAATAAACTTTAAAAAAAAACTTGATACAGCAGAAGAGCGGAAGCTCCTAGTCGTTTATTTCTGCTCTTCAATATCTCGATATTCTCAGTTCTAAACGTGCTTGCATAAGCGCTATTGGAGTTTGTTGACATTATGTGCTTTTTATATAAGGTTTGTACAGTTTTGTTTACTGCAAATGGCCCTTAGCAAAAACAACACTCTAAATGTAAATAAATAGTTTACTTTTATGAAACAGGAAAGTGCATTTAAGAACATGTCCAAAACACTAAGAAAAATGTGAATATACACTGGCGTAGTTAACCTTTTGACGACGCTGCCACCACGTCGACCAAGTTTGGATATTAATATGCGGAATGCATGTTTAATATTTGACTAGTAAAGCATTTTACAAACTAGAAAATAGGTATTTTTTGTGTCTTCTTTTTCAGACAGCAAAAATTCTAAAATAATATTTGTATAACACATGAATTCTTTCTCCAATATTAAAATTCAAATGATAGGGTTTTAAATCATAATAACGCGGAGTATTTTTTTGCTTTAAAAGTTTGAGATAGACTATTTTTATTTTATAAGTGGTCGGTAATTCAAAACAACGTTTATGACCGCATCCCAGACTGTCTTGAATAATCGATTACCCGTTTAAAGAAGGAATTGCGTCACATCATGCCACTGGTCATTTCGTTCACGCAGGAAATGATTGACTCATGCTAACGTCAGCAGGCGTTTCTGTGGCACATTCAAAATTATTTTACGTGAGAACCATTTTGTGCCCAAATATCCAAACTCTGGTGTCAGGATTTTATACGCGTAATTATACATTAAATAAATATTCCGCCGATACCGTCAAACGGTGGCGGATTTTGAAACTGTATTTGTGCCCACAAATATTTTTATCACTGATTGCTAAACTTGAAACTAACTTTCACCTTATGAATCCGATTGCCATAAAGTGGCACAGTGGAATACTTCTGGAATAAAGTATATATGCGAAATTTAACAATACTTCCAAGTTGCATACGCACCCAAGAGCACCGGTACCGGTACATAATGTTCTTGAATATGGGTAACATTTGCTGTGCAAATCGCACTGACTTGGGTTTCAATAAATAAATAACCTGGCCTTAGCGCTACATATATTTACTTGCCTTAGCGATTTTTAGTTGCATTTGAGAGTTATAAGATTAGATGTTGGCCAAAGCGTGAACCACATCATTTTGTAGATTTTTTTTTAGAGGTGTTGTTTTAGCTTGTACGGCGATACCAAATTATGAATTTTTGAAGGCGCGTGCAATCCAATTGAGATACTAAGCGCTGAGTTTAAGCACAATGCTGGGATACGTTACCAGCGCGAAAACAGCGTGCTGCTGGGCGCGTTTCTTCAAATAAATATTTCTGCATTACCGTCAGAGTTTTTATATCGTTGTTTAGTGACAGAGAATATTGCAGCGTGAACTAGACGGTCAATATGCATGTGTAATATTTCCCTATTTTATTCGTGTTTTGGGCGCGTTTATTGCATAAGAATTATTTAAAAATTAGTGTTTCAGATCAAGTGCTTTCAGATCCTTGCAATTATATGATACACCTCGTTGATAACTCACATTTGAATGCTGTTCTCTTTAAAACGTATTCCCCGTAATCGTTTCAATTAAAGTCATCAAAAGTACTCTAACCTTGTAGAAACATAGAAATGCCAGACAGTCCTAGCATTCACTTTAAACACCTAATATATTTATGATTGGATTTCATGCGAAAGTGTTACGCTCGAGTGTGACAAAAGAACGTTACACGCAGGCCAAAGAACAATAAAGCAGATATAGACCATAACAGGCAATGCATTAGCTACCAATCCACATAGGCGGAATAGTTTTCCATACTAATTTATATATAAAAATAACTACTCACAAATATTTGCTACCAGCGAGAATTCACTAAGGCGTCGAGCGGGAATCGAACCTTAGGCCATGCAATCTGCAGTTCGATGTATCTGCTCGGCACCACAACGGCTTGTCAAGTTTGAGCAGCTAGATTAATGGTAAATTGCACGTGTATATCCGAAGCGATTTCCAGAATCCCCGAGGGAGGCGAAATTCCGCTACGTAGGATCCGCTCAAAATCTACGAACAGAAGATGGACTCTCATTTTCGGAGCCACCCGCCCGAGACGGTCGGCCGTTCAAAATGGCCACTGCTCAAACTTGACAAGCCGACCAACGCCTCAGCAGACTAAGCTTTCCCATGACCAGTCACAGCTCTTGCTGTTTAGCTACAGAAATGCCACACCATACAGGCCGGGCGAAAATATTCGTACCACGGAGGCCATGTCACAAAGAGCCAAGAAGACGTCCGCGTTCACCACCATCACATACTTTTCGGAAGCCTCAAAACAGCCGGACACGCACAGCGATCGCAATCGGTGGAGTTGAGATTGCTGATAGAAACGTTTAAAAACACAAAGAGGTAAAAAAAACATCGCTTGCAACGTCCTTTATTAATCTGTTCTTGCTTTTTTGCACGAGAAAATGAAGGCGACATGCAGTGTAAAAAAGTCCGAGGACACCTAAGCGCTTTTTACGAGTTGTGAATGCGAAAGCTTGAATGTCCTTCCTCCGCTCCCTTAGTTCGTCTGCGGCGTAGTGGCGTGGACGGCCACGCATCGGCACTACCGAGGGAGCGGCCAACGGTCGAGCGCGCGCTCTAGTGGAGTGACCGCGTCGCGCTGTGCTCGGCTGTACAACCTCTGCGGAGTTTGCACGGGCGGGCTCTGGGGCTGGCCCGCACCGCCGCACCTCGCCGGGCCGCTGCGTGCGCTCGCCACCACGGAGAAGGCTTCTCTGGAGGCGGTTCTCAGAACTACGCCGCACGAGAGCCAATGAGAGCCTATACATCAGAAATCGGCTTCACTTCGCCCTTTCGAGATGTGAATTTAGCTGCCGTTTGGCGTGGCGTTTTGCGCGGCTTCAAAGCTTGGAGGCTTTAGATCGCGGCTTGACTTCGATCCAATGGGACAGGGGAATTTAGCTGCCGTTTGGCGCGGCTTTGGGCGCGGCTTGAAAGCTGGGAGTCTTTAGATCGCGGCGTCACTTCGCTCCATTGGGAGAGGGGAGGTTAGCTGCCGTTTGGCGCGGCTTCAAATCGGATGGCGTCGGCTCGCTCCATGGGTCAGTTAATGCTTCCCCTTTAAAAGGTAGACAAATAGTGACCGCAAAATGAACAGGCCTAACCTTGATTTCGCCTCCTTCCAATTTGCTGTCTTTATTTTACTCGTTTTTCCTCTCACAATCAGATATGTCAGCGCTTACGATTTAACACACTCCAGTCCCGGCTTTGTATCCCTGATTTACTGCAGGTAGAATCGTTCGAGCCGTCACAATCCCACGTAAAAAACCGACGCATCCGAACACATCAACTCGACGGCCCTGCCCGTCCGGAGACCTCTCCACCTCGCCGCGTTAAAGTAAATGTCGTAGCGCGCTTCGGTCAACTTCAGACAAGCTCCATGAAATTCCACGAATCAAGTTCGGCGCTTCACGGGGCGGGTGCAGCCACAAATCTACACGTGGAAGATGATCAACTCAAGCCGGATTTGACAGTCGGATCTCGAAATCTAAGAGCGGAATTCACTATACGTATGACTTGACGGTGGCAATTGATAGTTAGCCCAGCACACTTACGGCAGCATACTTAGCACGCAGGCGACCTTCAACGGCGAGCCATACTTAGTCAGGCATTAAATATGCTGGACTAAGTATGGCTCGCCGCTGGTGGCTGGTGGCATTCAAGTATTAGAGAGTTTTAGGGAACCGCTTCTGCACATTTTATAAGGTACGATGGACGCCCCGGAAGCAAGTGTGCCTATCCGAGTCTTCTGGGATAGCACATGTGCAGCTCGTACTGGAGGGCCACCGTACCGCATTGAATGTGCAAAAACGGTTCCCTGAAACTCTCTACTCTCGAGCATACTTAGTCCGCAAGTGACCGTAGGCGGTGGGTCTTACTTATTCTAGCACCTACCCAGGAAATACGCAGACCGGTTAGAAACTTGATTACGAAAGCATGCTCGCCACAGACAGCACTCCTGAATAAATTTAAACTTGTTTTAGAGCGCAACTCTTAGGCGCCCGTTTACGGGTTGAGAGGTTGTAACCGCGCGCGTTGGTGTAACCGCGCGCGTTGCTATATGGGACTTCACAGTTTCCCAGCTCTATTTATCGGAGAAACGGAATTGGTGTTGAAGTCACGTGACGTCAATTCGCCCGCAAACTTTGGTGGGGAAACTTAACCCGCTAAATTTAGCAAGAAACGTTTCCCGCTAAATTTAGTGAGGAAATTGACGTTACGTGACCTCGACAGCAATCCAGATTCCCCGCTAAATTTAGCGGGGAAAATGACGTCACAAGGCTCCGTATCACCATGTCACGTCACCCATGTACCCATTCAGCGGGAGGAGGAGAGGAGGATGGGATGAGGATGAGGAGAGGAGGTGGAGGATGAGACTGTTAGGAGGGGAGGAGGCGGAGATGAAGAGGATAAGAGCAGGAGGAGAGGAGGAGGGAGAATACGGAGGAGGAGGACGGGCATACCCACAGTCCGTACTCTCCCTCCTCCTCCCCAAAAGCTGCGGTCTAGTTTCGCAGTACAGAGATTTGTAAACGTCTTTCACATTTTATCATTACTCATAAACCCTTAGAACACAAGAGTGTATTGTGTGTGATCCGAAATCAACCGAAGCTTCCCGTAACGAAGCATGGCGCATCATGAGGCCAGCACCATCCACGTGCGCCGCATGCTCTGCTTCTGGCGTTAATAAGAATGATGAAGACAAGTTCAAACAGAATAATCGACTTATCGTTTTCTTGTCATTCATGCAAATTAAATTTGGCGTAAACCGAGTCGTTTCGCACGAGGCCATAGTGTCACACCAGCGTGTTTGAATTTAGCGAACTTCCATCTAATTTGATCAGAAGGTGTTTATCTGATATTATTACATAACCTGACGCCATGATATGAAGTGAAGCTGTGACTTATCAGCTATATTTAGCGGAAATAAAAATGTCGTTACATTGTGACGACAGAATTTTCATCCAAAATGTATCGGATAAAAGTATCCGTTGAATTTAGCAGGGTATTTTTTGTCCGCTTCCTTAAAGGGCAACTCCGGTCGAGTACAAAACCAAACTAAATGACCTGTATTGCTGTAGAGGCACGAAATAAGATCACAGCGGAAATAGCACGTCAAAGTGAAGCCGCGTCTTCCACTGAAACCGATTTTAAAAATGAGAGCCAGCATGCTCTTCAGCTCGTGGCAAGCTGGTTAGTTTATAGTCAAGCAACACTGGTGCAGAACCGTCGTGACGTCACGACGCGGTGGAGCTGCAGTTGACTGGCGGTAACGCGTACCGCAGTACCACGTTCACGTCACGTCGCGGCCGTTCGGCTGAAGATCAATGTTGCCATCCCTCTAACATATAGTTTCGGTTTTGCCCGTTGAAGCCCGAAACCAAATTTTCAACCGTAATATTTATAAAAGTACACAGAATATCGAGAAAAAAGTGTACCTTATAATTCAGGGATATTGCTGTAGCTGAAAACACTATTAATTTTAAACTTAAAAATATTACTTGGAGTTGCCTCTTATACCGAAAATTTGTGTTTTATGTGATATGGCATCACGTGACCGAGTAACGCCACCGTGTTGGAACGCCACCGGTGAACCACACTGTGATTCACCGCTAATTTTAGCAGAGATATATTACCACGAAATTTGGCGAATACATTTAGTAAATGACGTACGCGAATTATACAGGCGATCCATCGAGAAAAACATTCACCAATAACGGCTATTGCCGCAAACGTCCAAAGCTTTGTACCGTGTGAAATTCTCGTTACGCGCCAATTTACGTTGCACGTGAACCATTGGCAAATCCCGTCGACGCGGCTCGCGGGAGATGGCAGGGCGGCGTGAGCGATTTCATTGTTCCCGGGAGTCTCGCCGAGACCTAATAGCCGGATCAAATCACCACCGTCTGTTGCCGACGAAAACAAACGCCCGGAACTGCATGGCACGTCTTCCTTGTGCAATTCACGAACACCGCTCATCAGGGCTTGGACTCCAGCTTCAACACCGCTAAGGAAGGCTGGTCTTCACATGCGATTATAGTACCTACTTTGCCTGGAACTGCCTCAGTTTATCTGGGATGCTCGGGAACACAAATTTGTTCGCAGTACTTCCGAAACTGGTGTGCACTTTAGGATTCTCTAGTAACTCGACTATAAGCGCTTATGAGAAGAAATATCGTTTTATTTATTTTGCATTAGGTAGAATAAATTTGTACCAAATACATAAAATAGGTAGGCTACAATATAAGACCCGGTGACAAATTCGTCGAAAAAGCAATACGAGGTGCTGCGTCTTTCCGGTATGGAATATTAGAGCGAACAGTCCGACATTAAGTTACTTTTTGGAAAAACAAACGACCGTCTAGAATGTCCCGAATAAGGGCTGCACTGTAAGCCCTCAAAATTGCGACAGTTTATTAAATTCCAGCCAGCTCTACACCTATGATTTGGCGTGTCCGAAGTCCCCAGAAAGACACGAAAGCCGCCACCAGTGTCCGCACTATTCCCCGAAATCCATTCCACCTCTCCGCCTCCGTTCTCCGTCCGTAACTTATTCACGCCGGCGACTTGGATAATGCAAGTCCCCTGAAGAAACCTTCCCAGCGGAGGCACTTAGGCCTAAGATACCTCGCGGCGTCTGCCCTGCCAGACCTAGCATCGGATGCCCCGCGAAAACAAACCAACCAGCAAATCAAGCCAGCGCTCTCTCTCGCCGGTGTCCGAGACTGCAGGCGACTACGGCGCCGAGGACTGGGCCGTACTATAACCGCGGACGAACAAGATTAATGACATGTGCGGCCGAACGGTTCACCAGTACACTGAGAAAGAAAACTAAAAACAAAACAAAAAATGATACCCGCATTCTTTGCAAGCCGTTGCTCGTCCTCATTTTCTTTACTTTTTGTCCCTGTTTCTCTAGTCTTGGGAAGCCCATTGCGGGGATGTATCCGGCGGCGTCCATCGCCGTCATTCTTCTCCGGGACGGTCTAGGACGTGCGTCCGCTGGCGGCGTACTCGCCGGGCTACTTACATAATCATCCGTCTTGCCATTAGGCCGGACACGGGACGCGCTGGCTGGACGTTGCGCTGGAAGAGCTGGACGTCCCGTATGACGCGTGGCGCTGCCGCCCGCGTCGACCCGGGATTCGAGCACCGCCTTGTGCGTCCGTCTTTTTTTGTGGGAAGCTCGTGAGCGTGAGTGTGTTGGCTTCCGCTTTGTCTGTATTCGGAAAGAGGGCGCTCTTAGTTTATTATATAGATTGTCTTAATTTTAGAAGACCAGTTCGTACTCCGCAATCTGGCTGCTAGCTAAGCGAACCAAATTAAGGTCTATAAATTGCACTGTGTTTTCACGGCTGCAAAAATGTGATAGAAGAGAGCAACGAGGGGGAATAAAGAGACTCAATAAATGGTACATGTGCAAATATCGACCTCTGTTGAATAGGGAAGTGCTATCGCTGGCTTCAACACTGTACAAAAGTCGATGTGGCGTGGCATTCCCACGCATTGCGAAAGCTATGAGTTAAGTGGGCCTATTTCATTAAAACCACTATTCGCAATTCCCTCAAAAACCTGTAAATTACGGGCAGAAATTGCATTAGGTTCTCCTTGTGCTCTATGTTAGAAGCAGTCAAAGTTAAGTGTAGAAATAAAAGTATAAAGGAAGTGCATGAGTTGTGTTGTAATAGTTCAAAATCAAATAAAACAAACAAATATGGCAGGATTGTTAAGACAGAAGTAGTTATTATTTTTTTCGAGCTCCTGTCTGTGATGCCCACTTGATTCATCATTCGCAGACGACATGAGGACTTCGAGGAATAATATATTCAAAAGATGGCTTAGAACTTAAGGCATTTTGCTAGGATAATTTAGAAAGCAATTTGATATATGTTATCCTGAATGATTAGAGGACGCCCTATCACAATGTGCTATAAATACTATATACCATAAACAAAATATTCCTATTAATATGAATAGATCAGTATGCGGGGGTTAATGTCACAAATAGTGTGTATCAGTAGGCTACATTGTTTGTGGCGCCACACGCGCTTTAATTTCACAAGCAGGTGTGTCTTCAAGGATGAAGCGCCCGAGCATACCGCACTGTAAAGTAACATGCTGCATTATATATCGACCTCTAATATCAACATGACATGAGCAGGGTGTCTCTATTTCGCGTGGTTACGACAATGCTGTCTACTAAGAATATCCCAAAAATGCAGAAGGCCTCGTTAGGTAGCAGATGTTGCGTTTCAAGTGTATCACAAGGGCATGAGAGCAGCTGAGGTCAAACTATCCATCAGACAGTTTTGGAGCCCACTTGCATATTCAGTGAAGCTAACAAACAAAAGTATTCAGTTGCAGGCTCTTTACTTCGAAACGTGATGCTTCTCGTAGAAATTCTGAATAATTCCTGAAAAAATCCTCTCCCCCCCCCCTTTTAAATACATAAATCCCATCTACGCGAATAACCCGAACACTCATTCATGCTCCAACCTCGCATCGATCTTACTCGCATTGCATTTCGACAAGAGGCAGGATCATTTTCACGAGCAGCACCATCGTCGTTTACCCGGCATGGTTGCCATCAACCGAACGAAGAAGCCTGCATCTAACCACTAAGCCCCCCCCCCCCCCCCACTCCCCCACACAAAATCCGCATAGGATACATTTTAGCGCGGAGCCTCCGTCAAAACTCTGACTCGACATTGAGCGATAGGTGAGCTTTTCCCTCCTGCAGCCACCTCTGGACGAACGAAACGACGGCCGGTAAAAACTGTAGGAAAAAAGAAAGTTATAAGCGAACATAATGCGACTACGAATTCAGAAGCGGCCGAAAATAAATGTATATGTTTTCTTCCCAGTCTAATGTTAATGTTTTTTTTGTATTCTTTTTCGGCGTTGCATTTACGTGATTTTCAACACGGTGGTTCGGCACTCAACCCGAACCGAGTCAAACCTTTCCCCGTGGGCGCGAGTCTGTCTCCCCCACCCCAAGAGGGCGTGGCTGTTGGGTGTACAGCGCCACGGCTGACAAAATCTCGTCGCTTCGTGATTAACGACCTCGATCGGCATTGACTGGCGACGACAGCAGTCGGCAGGCGTCGCTGCCAACGAGCGTAGCATCGCTGCCGTTGACGCCGCCGCCGTGCCCTGAATGCCTGCGGTCCCCGGGGTCCGCTTCGACACCACCTGGCACCTCGAGCGCCGCTGAAGCGCGGGGCCGACTTGGAACCAAAGCTTAAAAGAAACTCCTCCTCCTTCACCGAGGAAAAGGGGTGGCGCCCAAGCTACACCCCTTGAAAGCTGTTGCTTTGTACGGTCCTGGCGTCTCCGCTGTAGCCGTGGCACCACTTTTTGTGTTTGTCTCTGTGTGGATGTATAAGATATTTCATTAAGTACTCGGCCTCCCCCTTTTTTTCTTGTTTGTTGGAATTTAGCGAGTTTCGTTAAAGGTTGTAGGCGTAGGAAGAAAGGTTTGAAACGCTGGAAGTGAATATATATCGATGTATTTTGTTTTCGCGTTTGCTGTGCTGGGGTTTTTAAAACGGTTCTCGGCGGTGAAGGTGCGTTGAAATATTATGCGGAGACACGTGGGCGGTTTAATGACCCGGGTGCGTTTCGCGGAGTTTTTGTTTGGATTTTAGAGGGGTTTTGAAAAGTTCGGCAGTTAATGAAAGGCTTTATTTCTTTTAGATAAACCAGCGCATGAGAAAAAGAGGTAATTAATGGGTTTTCGCAGGGGTGTTCATTAAAAGATAAAAATATTAGGAGCGAAAAGTAAAACTAGAGCAGATTCTACTACACATCCAACATATTCACGCTAGTACAACCGGATTAATATTCCTAGATGTTCTCCTTATTTTGTATACAAAGGTATTTATGCAGTCCCATCAGAATTTCATTGAATGTCCGTAATATTGCATTTTTTACCTTGTTTTTTTCATTCAATAAGGATCTTCATTTTTCGGTTCCACCCTAATGCGTCCTACTGGATGTCTGAGAGTAGCCTATTTGGGTAGTTTACGCTGGATTCAAGATTTTAGACAAAATACAGCCGCCGTCTGGGTGGAAAATTTCCGATTTTATAAATCACATTCTCAAACCATTCGAACAATTATGAAACGTTATCTGTGCAAGATAGTGTAGATATGATTTTCGTCGTTTAGTAGAAATATAAATTTTTGGAATATTTAGACCTACACAAATATGAACAGGTCAAGGGAGCTTAAGTATCGCTCAAATAGCTTATTCCGCATAAATCACTGTAGCTTGTATCGACATACCAGATTCTAGGGATGTTTTAAAAATATGCTCAAAACAAATCGAGATGTCCCTTCCCCCGTAGTGAGAAGCAATACATAGGGCATGCGGACGCCTAAATAAGATACATATGTCATAGTGACACTTTCCTGGATCGTCAGATATAGCATAGAGTCACTAAAAAAAATCATCTTTCAGGACACAAGGAAAGGTCGTTGTGGATGGATGTGAACCAGAACGTTATTTAAAAAGTCCCTCAAAGGAGGGACGGCCACCGACGTCAAACATGTAACTAGTCCAGGACAAGATTTGTCCTGAAATGGAATGCGGTGTCTGTTGTGGGCTCTCCGTCGCTTCTTTGTGAACATCTCTCAGTCAACATCTTCTATTGCATTACGCGATCTGTGGTTCGCTCGTACGCTCAAATAGATAGTGTCGAGGCTTAGTGTTGTGAACACACGTAAACAAATTCACTCATTACCATCCAAAAGAATTGTGATCCAAAAATACCAATTTCGCTGCCGCTGCCAATCATTCTGCGCGTAGTGATCGATTAATTAAAACATCTGGTTGGCCTAGTTGTTTCGTGATACAGTCTAGAAGTTTTTGCGCGACACTAGGGACAATAAGAATGGAGTAGACACAGACAATCGGGGTTCTGTACATCGTGCTGCGCGTGCTCAGTCTGGGTGTTCGTGGTTGATTACGAATGAATAAACTAGTTGAAAGCTGCGCATGTCCGTGTCTACCTCCGTTGTGATTGTCCCTTGTGTCGAGCCAAAACTTTTAGACTGCATAGTGACCGAGTTTGTTCGCGATAGCTCCGTGCGTGACCCTTTCGATACAGAATTAATAAGAAGATAAGAACCGCTCTTTAAGCCGAAGTTGCCCGCATGTTTGCATATGAATGAGTGCGACGAGGCGCGTTAGAGAAGACATCCTCTTTAATTAATTATTAACGCGAAAAGCCATTCTTTTACTGTGGACGGGATAAAGTGAGTTTCCGCACGCGATTCGCAGATCCGGCGTCGACGCCTCGCAGTCGTGCATGATCCTGGGAGCTCACGCCACGAGCAGACTTTCGCTAATCATAGCGCACAATTCGAAACCTCATTACACTGCTCTTGTCCGAAAAAGAAAGAGCGTTATCGGGACATCCTCCAGCATAGTAAATGGTAATTTGAGCGGGATATAGTGCAGCATAGCGTTTCCAGTAAAACAGTGTTGTTGCGTCGCGACTCGTCGATTAAAAGGGCGTGCGTGGACCCGCGCCGTGCCGGGACGAGAAAGAAGGAAATAAAAGTAGGCGATGAGCGAAGACAGCAATAGAGAAAGGCGTTTGTTCTGTGAAGCCAAAACTATTCTAGACGATATTCAATGTCCTCTATTTTTCTAGTTTGTTAATGTCGATAAAGAAAAGAAATCTCCTATATACCTTTTTGTAAATATGTAGAACATACTTATGTACAAGGGAAGCTCGACACAACAGACGTTATCCTACAAAATATACAAAGAGAAAAGAAGTTCTGCAATTGATGCACTTTATTTGACGCAACTCTGACTAAAAAGCGGAATCGTGTGCCTTTCGAGTTTGTTTTTTCATCTTTGGGAGTTTTTGCGGTGTATTTTGTTTTCTGCTTAAATGTGGGGAGTTTTACTCGGTATATTTTTGTCTTAAAATGTGTTTTTCGGTGTCCATTCTCCTCGTCGACCATACCTTCGGTGAGAAAGCGTTCCGGTACCTATAAGAGCAAGAAAAGAACCAAGGCATGAGGTTACGAAGAAAAAAAAAACTTTCGGAAAGTTCAGTGCGAGCTGTTAAAAAAAAGCACACACACACACAATAAATCTGAAAACATATTCCCGTTCTTTTTGTTGCGCGTGCGTGTGTGCGGGGGATGGGTTGCCTAGTTTTCATAAAATTTTATCATGTTTTTTTTTTCGAGATTTATCGGTACTTTTTGAAAACGCAAAATCCTCATAACAGTCGATGTTTTTTTTTTTTAAATTCTTAATCGGCAATCATTGCGAACCTTAATATTTCCAGCCTAACTGTTTATCCGGCCGAAGCAGTTGTCAAAATTGCCAGCTGAAGTCAGTGACACTCGAGGGCACATTTTTGTTGTGTTTATGTAGAAAATAAATGTGAAATTTATTATTTTGGGAGTAGCATTCATACATGTGTGAACGTTGTTGCCAAGTTTCTTCCTGATATATAAAATTTCGAGGCGTGGACATTGCTAAGGTTTCACTATGAGTTTTTGCACAGCCGTCTGCTTCACGCCTATGATGCAAAAGTTCCTTATACAATAAACATAACTTTGTGCATTTGGCCTGTACGAAATGCGATTTTACTAGTTGAAATTTTTTCCTTCGTACTGAACCGTAAACGAATGCAGCAATAAAGTTATTTTTTGTATTTGAAATGAAGAACTGGTTGCAGGTTGGCACCACATGAAACAGTCAACCCCGGATCACACGTTCTCAGTGGGTGAAACGCGACATATTTATTCACTAAAATCCGCGTCACGACCTCTACCCAAATTTAGATCCGATTATACAATGAAATATAATTATTGAAATATATATATTTTCATACGCCAATCTATCTACTAGAAAAAGAGATTGCTTTGAAAAATTAGTATATGTTACAGGTTAAGAAAAACAGGCCTAGCTCCTTCTGCAACGCGCCCCTCTTTTCCTCCCCCTCCCTCCCCCCCCCCCAAGCAAACTAAACACATTAATGATATTTAAAGTAACTGTAGATATTGATAGGATTGACGTTAAATCTAGCGATAAAAACTCTAAACAGGCGGAGGTATAGTGTAAGATAAAACATCCTGAAGTTGTAATGTTCATGATTAGGAAAATTAAAGCTGTACCCTAATGAATGACACGAGGCATGCATTTAGAGGAAAATACAAATACAGTAAAGAAATGCATCGAGTATTTAGCTAATTCTTTGAAACTTTCAATATTTAAGACTGAGAGCTCTTCTTCCTCTGTTTACTTTTTTATAGATAAGAAATGCCACGACTGAAGCAAATAAAAAAAATGCTATCCACTTAAAAAAGTAAAATTTCGGTACTTCTATTTTCTCGCTAAGCTGTTGAGAGGGCCAATCACTGCAATATTCGGAAGGAACTTTGTGAAGGACGTGGGGATAATATGTTTAGACCCAAAAATATCTGCTCTGTATAACTGAGCTTGACACGCTCCAGATTCCTTATAATGTGTTTCGGCGTCGGTCACTTATACGCTGGAATCGAGGTCATGTTTTTTTTAACATGTGTTGTAAATACAACAGAGGCTCGTTTTCTTCCGGATTATCATTGGAGAGATTTCTTGTAATAATATAGTCATGCTTCTTCAAATAAAGTAAATTAATTATTCTTGCTTTCGTCCTTGCTCTCAAGGAAGAAAGTACTGGAGTTCCGGTATATATCTGTAATAACCGTGCCAGTGTTTTCTTTCTTATAGATAAGGAGTAAGGAGACTCCCCAGCGGTTACGTAAGCAAAACTTTCCCTACAGTCAAGAATGCACTAATTCCCACTCTGGGCGGCAGGCAGATAGAAGAACTCATGTTGATTTAGCGCATAAGCTCTGTTGTTGTAGATTTATTGGGCAAGAGAAAGCTCAGAGTGAACGCCCATATCGCCTGGTTTGCTCCAAGAAATAATAAAGGCGTAATGCGCGTTTGCTGAATACCCTGAGCCCCAGAACCGAATTAAGCAAGCACTAGGAAGCATTGTGTTATGCCTTGGATTCGGGGCGCCAAGAATAACACTGGCGGAAGAAGAAAAATTCTGTTTGATGGGCGAATCGATATTCTGGTTTGACGCGTGGCTCTCATGGGATTCAGTGATTACCACCTCGATGAAAGCCTGCACAGTAATCCGAGCTGCATATTAGAAGGCACGCGGCATAAAAAAACGTAAACATACAATAACAATTTCAAGATTACTGGTGTTACGGTAATCTGCCCATGTGCGCAGTTTGCTTCAGAAGCTCAATTAGTTGTTGTTGCATACGGCACACCTTGTGCGTGGATGTATTTTGTTTCGATTCATTGTATTATTTTCATTTTACAACAAAACACTGAGAGCCTCTAGGTGTAAATCAAGAATGATGTCACCGAAACACCAATTATGGATGCAGAGGTATACCTCAGTCATAATCGACGCACCTCATGTTGTGCTCCGCACCCCAGGGCTCATTAAAGTAATATTAATTAAAAGAATCAAAATCATTTTTACCTTGGGGGCCTTAAAACACTCCTAACAGATATCAACTTGGTGGATCAACACAAAAAGGGCGAAATAAAATTCAGAACCCTGTGCTCCCTCCAGAAGGCATATGTGTACGTATATCGCAGGATTCATCCAGGCAAACTTGTTTAATATTACTGAATGGTAAGAGAAGGTCCTTTGCATCTACCTTACTACAATCAACTACAAAAATAAGCAGCATACTGTTGAAAAATCCTTGCATTTACCTTACCAAAGAACACATTCATTCCCGCATAATGATCGTAAAAACGTTTCGAGTTATAGGCGAGCGTATAAACTCTCCTCGGTCAAATCAAAGCAATAACCGCTCGAATATTTTCGAGAAAAACACGACGATACGTGCAATCAAAACTTTCAGCCAAATGATACAGGCGTTACACTATAGTAAGAGCCCTACACATTCGCGTACCACCCGCGGATCATCCGCGGATATCCCCAGTCAATAGGCAGATGCTGATAAAAATGAACTTGATTTGGCGAATTGCGGATCGGATGCGGATGCGGATGCGGACTCACATGTGCGCGGATCCGGATCTACATTTTTGCTTAGGCGAACCGCAGACGTTTTCGACCGCAGGTTTAGGAGGGAATAGCTAAGCGGTACTATGAAGTGCATCATCGAATGTTTCACGGAAGAAAAATACTGCCTTAACAAAAAGGTTCCAACCGGTGAGAAAATTGTTCTATGTGCCAAAAAAGACTCGATTAATTTTATCTCGCCGTAAACTTTGTCCCTGGAAAAAGGTTAAAAAAATCAGGGTCGTCAATCGTCCAGGAAAATAGTGTTATTATTTGGCAGGGAAACAGCTGAACACGTTTTTTGGCAAAGAAAGCACAAAAAGTACAAGCCACAAGAAAGTATAAGCCGCCTCATTGACAAATGAAACGTAGTGTGTGCATGCGTTTTTATTTATTTTTCTCGGTAGATGTTTAGGCGTTCATAAATATATTGTTTGTTAGCATGCAATTCGAGTTCGTGTTTAAAACTAAAGTGATAAGAGGTGCCGTTATTGAATATTGTGACAATTTCTAAGTGATATATCATCGTCTTGCCAGGCATATACGAGTACTTCGCTGCGGTGAGGCACCAGCTTTAATTTCACAATTTGTTTTTATCGCTTGAACTAAATAACATAACACAATTTATTAGTCTTGTCGTTTTTAATTTTCATGGTTAGAAAATACACGTCTCCTTGAAGTGGGTGTGACAAAAGAATATATATAAATAGATATGAAAATGTTTTTTTTTCCATTTCAGCGCTTCTTCTGGGCAGAAGGTCGTATATTCCCATTATGATATATAAACTGCGATCATCTTTCCAGCGACGCGACGTGTCTCTGGAAGGATATTCGCTTATATGACAAATGCAAAAAAAATTACAATATACTGACTTGCGCCATATTCTAAGTCGAGAAGTTTTGTAAAGATATAAGCAAAAGGCGGACATGATACCTTCCAGGCACTCTTTTTTTTAATTCACACTTGATTCTATATTGTCACATGACTGCGCGGATGGCGTGTCCAATGCTGTTTCAAATTTTGCAAATGCGGTTAGGATGCGTATAAAAAGTCTGCTGATGTGAATCGGATGTGGATACACAATTTAAGAACAATGCGGATTCGGTTCAGGTGCGACTACAATGTCTACGGATTCGGATTGGATGCGGATGATAAAAACTGTTCTTTTGGCAAGGCTCTAACTAGAGCGCAAATCATCAACTCAAACTGCTTTTCAAGTCATCCCTCCGAATGTATTGTCGCTGCCGATTCAACATCTCTTATAGCTGCAGTCGACGATAGTTTAAAGTAATCTCTAGGGACGTCAAAGGAATTTTTGTCGCCGGAAGCTTATCTGTGTACCGGCAAGGGCGTCCAACAACGGCAGCTAAACTCAGACAAATTATGCATTAACTGATGAACTTGTCTTCCTGTATTTTCTTTATATTTTTATGTTTGCTGTTGCGATAATAAGTACACGGGATTTAAATTCAATTCGAACATATTTCATTTTAAAAAGCCATCAAAGGTACTCTAAAGTGGACTATGGAAGGAGTGTCATACAAAAACGGCGCATAATTAAGGGCGAGAATCTTCACGATAGGTTGGGTGATTAACCAAAATTAGTTAATTAGCAGTGTCATCGAAACCCACTGAATAACTATATTCTATAATGACTTCAAGGACGTGAGAGTTGCGGGGTAGCGCTAAATTTAGCAGTCATGCAACATTCACGAGGATGCCGGTGGGAAAACATGGTTGATAATCTTAAGATGCGTGTTTTCGCAACACTATCCTTGTGCCTGTTGCACGAGCGTAAACGTTAGTGCACCCCGCGTTTCCCGCGCGTGTCACGTTTTTTTACATATTTACAAAATTATTGATTTTTTATTACGTTCAGCAAGTTTCAAATTGAAACCATATGATTATTCTTATTCATTATGAAGTTAATTAGCAAATTTGATTTAATTACTTAACGATTCCAGATAACTCACGCCCTATAGCAAGTCTCATTTACCATATGACTCAAACTTACAGACTGCATTAGTGTACCCTTCACAGCTTTTATACTATAACTATGTTCAACGTTAAATCAAACACGCTATATATTAGGTTTACGTGAAGCATTTCCATAAATACTTCATTTTACGAGAAGTAACCAGAAGGTCTAACGCTTCATCTTATTGTTTTGCATGGTTCCTGTTCAGATACAAGACATCTCAGTGAGTAATGTGGGAGCACGCAAATAACATTCATCAATACCATAATCATCCAAAAATTTGAAATCTTCCTTCACATTGGAATCAGCAAAGAAAGAAGTCAGCCACAAATCCTTCGAAAAATATTACGGCTATTTGTGCTGTAGGGAATCGAGCGTTTCCAAGAGAACCGGGTCGATCCATAAACCCGAGCGCCGCCTTGATGGGGGACAGGATAGGCATAATGCTTTCCATTTGGTCCTCCAGTCACGCTAGGAAGAGGGGAATCATCGAAACCCGAACACCGTCACGGTTGTTCGCCTACAGCCATATCGGTGACGCACTTTCAGCGCCGCAATAGAGCAATTGCCACGTTGAGTATTTCCTGTGGAAACTCAATCGGGAAAAAGGCACGATGAAGATCTCGGGTCATTGGACTTCTTGGACGTTGTTATTTTCGCCCGCGTGTTCGTCTCGCAAGCTTTGATTTCAGTTCCTCTCATGCAGTGTTGCTTCTACAACAAATGCGGATACCACTCTTTCTAGGGGGGGGGGGTTGCATTTTGACACAGTGTAAACATTCAAGAAATAAATAAACATAAAAGGACAAACACACATATCAAATATACTTCGTGTTAGATATTTCCGTTCAATTATTTGTTAAGTTATTAGACAATTTGTTTTTTTTATATTTCGGTGTGTTTTTTTTAAATTAGTGACAGTCGTTTTGTAATATACGATGTCTTATATGTAAAAATGTACAACTTTCCGAATGCTGCTTTAAGAATCTTATGACTACTTGAAGTCTTCAGTTCTGATCTGAATAGATGACTGCATAAAACGTTTAACACGGATTCTCTCGTTGCGAGAAAGCCTCAAAACCCTGCGTCATTCTCACTTGTTTTATTTACATGTTCTTGTATCTATTAAATGTAAATTCAACGATTGAATGGAATTTTCATGGCATATACTCTTTATGTCCTTGATGTATATTTCTTCCTCAAAAACAAAGTTCAGTTATAAATAATTAATCGCGAGGAGCGAAAATGCTACGAGATGCCTTCTTAGCAGCTAAGCGCCTGTGAACTGCACTGTTTATACCTGCACTCAATTGCAGAACTAAGCATGCAAACTATATAGCAATTTTTTTAACTTGAGACACATTCTTTAAACCAAGGCACAACATGGTCTCACAGATAACAACATGCAATATTTGGGAGCGAATGTGCGAGAAGAAAAACTTCCGTTATGTGCTCGAAGCTGGTCGAGAAAACATTTACTAGAGCCTTTTGCTGGGCTAATGACATTTATCCTTCGAGACTCTGAAAATAGCATCTATAAGTTCATTTACAGCTACTATATTGCAAAGCAGTTTCAGTATCTAATCTAGAAAATATCGAAGGGTGATCACGAAAGAGGTCTTGAAACCAGTGCCTGTAATCCAATCTTTAGGGCGCCCCATAATACACCCGATATTTAAAAAAAAAAAGAAAAACATCGTGATAATGATTCATTTTGAGTGTTGTGGATTCTTTGGCGCTAGAGCCAAGCACACTGACTGCTAGGCTGCGTGTCCCTTTATCATTTGTATGACACTGACACCGCCCCTTTCACCCGGTGATGTGGTGAAACTTAATCAATGTCATGACACGAGCACAGTAAAATGGGTATAGCAGCGTTAATTAGTCACCAAGGGTGGTCGTGTCGCAGCATAATATAATGGGGATCAATGGATCACAGATGACCATGTAGTGTAAAACCAATAGCATTGTGTCATTTTTAATGATGAGTAGCATTGAGGAAAACCAAATTTAAAGAGCTATTGGAGCCGGAACACATGATGGCAACAACTGTTTAATTGTTCTTGTGTGGTTATTCGGTTGTCTTCAGGATCGTTTAGCGCGGCACTCTTTAATAAGACAACTGTTTCATAGTTGAGACGGTAAACACCATGCCCTAAACCGCGAGGTCCATTTCTTTTTCTCTAAAAGACTCCAGAAATATAGTGACCTAAATGCCGCCAACAAGAGCACGCTCATTCCATTTCATTGTCCTTCATGTAGGGACAGTTTTCCCTCACTACGAGGCCTAAAGAGGGAAAGCGTCGTTTGCAGGATGCACAAACAGCAGCCGGTAGTACAGTCGTCCTCACAAAATATTACATCATATACAAGGGCATCAAGCAGATGCTGCCTGAGTTGAAGAAAAGCTACTTTTGAAAAGCGATAACTGTCAGTGGTCATATATCACTATTACATCTTCACAAGGCACAATTTAACTAAAGACCACATGCCACTACCGTCGACTCGAGATGTATTCATTTTAGAGTTAATCCTATTACAAATTACGATATATAAATCAAGATAGTAGTGCTTTTTAGGTAGCATTCCGACCTTAACGGCTGCAGAGTTCCGAGCAATATGATATAGCTCAGACTATCTTAATCTGCGAATTAGGCTATACGGCATGGCTGTTAATTTTTTTGAACAGACATTCTATTACAGCAAACGTTTGTGTATTATTTTTATCTATATTTTACTCGAGTGAATCAAGAAAGTCGGTAATGTTATTAGGCAGAGATGCAAGTAGCAGAAAAATGTAATTGTAAAAACTGCCTCAGTAACGGATGTAAAATTTATGCGCTTGTCGTTTTCAGTATTTTGTCCCTTCCACGCTGATGTCCTCATAAAAAGTGCGTCGCGACAGCGCCCGCCTTTTTAATCGTGTGTCGTTGAAAGTGTCGATGAGAACCGGTCACCATAACAATTGGCAAACATTCCTCAATGAAGTCAACTTTGCAGCTTGTCGTGACATATTAGTGTATTTACTCAAATCACGCAAGAAAAAATATTGGATCCTCAAAACATTTAGGAAGAAATACATGTTGGTGAAAATGTGTGACTAGCATAAAACTGCAAATTAGAACGACGGTACTTGCGTTGTTATTAATATTACGCGAAAATAATATTACGCGAAAAAATATTACTCGAAAATAATTAACAATTTAGTTAACCCGAACATTAATCATTTTTCTAAATAGTCCCCTGGCCTAGGACCAAAACCACGTAACCCTTTTTTTGGTGCGATGCGTAGTTTTTGCAATATCGAATTTGTCCACTCACGTGAAACACCCTGTATATAGAAAATAGACATGGTTCGTGACCGCTCTACTTTGGGATGGCCAGTGAAACAGCGTTGCAA
>JAZHYW010016273.1:0-31784 GCA_037355805.1 Ixodes ricinus
AGATTGATAATGGGTCGCCCTGCCGTAGTACACCAGAGCCCCCTCCGTGCAGCAGCCAACAAAGAACCGCCCCTTCTTCACCACCATGCAACAAGAACACCACCACATCAATAATAAACACCACCATCCACGCGCGCGCGCGCGCGCCGCCCAGTTGTTTTTTTTCGCCGCGCGGTAAACGCCACGACGATAAACAGACGCGCACACCACACCACCACACCACATCAGAACACCACACCACATCAGCACCGAGCACCAGACGAACGCCACACCACGAACACGACAGACGAACAGACGACCACACCACGATAACGACGAACACCACGAACACCAGACCACACCATCACGAACACCAGACGACGACCAGACACCAGCACCAGACCAGACCAGCGGCAGAACACCACACCAGACGCCGCCGTGATTAACGGAGACCATCACGCTCGCTTTGCTTTTGAACGCCTCCCCACAAGCCCCCCCCCCCCCCCCCCCCGATTTTTTTTTTTATCGTATAGTACATAAGTCAAACGGATAAAAATTTTGCTGCGATTTGAAAAAAAATACACCGCGACGCGCTGGCAGAGCTTACGGGGTCTCTTTCCCCATCTGTCTATCTACACCCCGACCTAGACAGAAGGCCCCGCATGGCCTCCTCCTCTGTGAAACGTCATCAGATTACGTCCCGCTGCAGCGCCCGAGCCCGACCTTCGACGCTGCTGATTCGACACGGTTCGAGTTTGTCGACCATCACATTGCCCAATTGACGTGAGCGGCCTTCTGCTAGGTGGTGTTGGTCTGAATTTCGCAACCGAAGGGCCAAACTACACCACACCACTGATCATTTGAGACATATGGCTGGTCGAATTACATGTCACACTTTCATTTCCATGCGTATCACGTTTTCACGTGAGACAGGGCTGTGTGAAATTCTCTGCGCAAGGGCATGCAGCTGTTAGATCTTAATGTGATAAATTAGATTTTTTTCAGAAATACCAACATCGGCTTTTTTGCGACATGAGCTCGTTAACGCTATCGCATTAAAATCATCAATTAGCAGGGGGTGAAGCTATGCATTTACAAATTAAGATTATCGGCACCTTGTCAAGAATAAACACCAACAGCCTGACTAAGCCAGCTTATCCTGAATAAGAATATGTACACTTGGGCAAGCGATATTTGGGCCAGATTCGATCTGTGTTCCAGCTAGTACGTATAGATTAGAGTGAACAAATTCAGATTGTTCCTCATGCGATGCAAATATGCCGCTGCATCAGCTCTGCGACCTCCGTGAGCAGGTTCATTTGCATGTTGCAGATCGCGGCTTCGCTTCCGTGTGAAAGATGTTCGCGAGCACAAAAAAACACCTCCCAAAATCACATGCGCATAACACAAGCGCAGTGAAATGAAATCAACAAACGATAGAGCAGGTCACAAAAAACAACAATACTGACGCGCAATTAAATGTGACATGACGGAGCTACGGAATGACCATAGGAAACATAGGTAATAAGAAAGGCTTACTGAGCAGGAAACGCTGCATCTGGCATGTCACGGTTTCATTGTGTCATTTGCATGTTCGAATATCGGAGCCCATGGTTTCACACACGAAACTACATTTACTGACAGACGATTAGCAGTTAGTGCGCGCCTGAGTCTGCGTCGCGACTCCCGTGCGCCGCCTGCCTTATCAAGGCGGCACACGCAAGGGCGCGCGGTCATGCGACGTCGCCGCTAATATCGGAAAAGTTCATGCACTTCGTCTGCACCGTTGTGGAGCTCAGGGTGCCCACAACTTTACAGATTGCGACAGAAAGTTACAACTTGTGAGTTCTACCAAGGGACAGGAAAATACCAGGCATTACATTCGGTACTGACGCATTTCATTAGTTATAAAAATTTCAACAAGCTCAACTTTACTGTTGCATTCTAACATTTTTGATTGAGGTAAAATATAGACTGGCAAATCAGCGCTGGCAAGCTTGACAAACAACACGACGTTTTGCAATGTTGAGCCTGCAAATGGCTGCCGTCCCCGCTTCGCACCCTCTCCATGATAATCTGAATCCTTACAGTCAAGTAGCGGCCATTGTTTGGGTGAGGACTTTAGCGGCGGGAGAAACGCGGTCCCCATGTAGCCTTCTCCGTTGCTGCGCAACTCGAATTTTATACATCTACCCAACAAATGTGAATTGCACCGGACGCCAGAAGACATAGTTAATCTTTCAATGGTAAATAGTCTATTGCCAGAATCATATGCCCACCTAGCGGTTCAAACCGGCTCTGACTGGTTTGAACCGTTTTTTTGCTCTCAGAATTGAATAGTCCCAAACGAGAAAATTCGGCCATTCTGTCAAAGAAGAATAAGAATTGAAAGAAAGAACAATATAAACATAGAACGCTAAATCTTATGCTGCTGTTTTTGCTGAAAAACAAACCGAGCCTGCTCAGTTCAAGCAATGCAAGATGGGAAGGCGGTGCTTTTCCGTTCTTTCTAAAATGAACGCTCCATGAATGATGATTTTCAACAATTGCTGTGAAGACATTCACATGTCTTTCATTGTCAAAAAAATGAGGCAGCACAAAGCGCTACTCAATGTCAGCACACAATACATAAATTGGATCTAACTTTCTGAGCATCCAGGGACCACGCATGATTGCCTGCTGAGCGCGTGTTTCTCGTCGCACTTTGCTTTGACGAGCACTTGCGATGACTTCGAGCGTTCTCCGCTATGGGACGCTCGGATACTTCAAGCAGTCAAAGGCTGTTCCAAAATTTACTTCGATCTGACTCGGAGGTTGTTCGTACTTCCACCTTAAAACTTGCCCGAGCCTACTCGATGACGTCAGAACTGCACTTCCAGAAGCGGGCTACGCATCTGAGGTAATACTATCGTTACTTCTGATCAAAATCGTTGATCAAATCGAGTGGGATGTCATTGCGACTCGTCTGTCTTCTGCGCCGATATGCTCGTTTCGTTCGTTGGCTTGCGTGCGGTCGTTTCGAAATGATTGTACAGGATTTTTTTGCGGAATTGATTGAATTCAGCATCCATCACTGCGCAAATTTCGGAGCACTTGTTATTATCAGATAAGAGCTCCGTCATTTTCGGCGTTGTAATATCCTCAAATTCAAGGCCAGTAAATTTGAGCGCAGTAAATTATGTAGTATTTTGTTTCTTCAGAGGTGCAATGAGATAACGCTTGTAAAGTAGTGAGTGTTTGAAGATTACGCATTAATTGCGTCAAAGCGAACGCCACATCATTTGAGAAAAGTATATCTCGCGCTGTCAATAGTACTGTGAATCAACTTATGCAAACATGGTGCAAAATTATCCATGCGTTTAGCAATAAGAAGTACCGCATCACTATAGTGATCGCGCTGATTAAAAACAATTTTTGATGTCTATTTGTAAGGGAGGTAATTAACTTCACATAGCTCAAAAGGAAGGTGAGTTAAACGAGCCAGGGCGGATTAACGAAAATCACCGCGCTGTCATTAATGTCATCATCTCTTCGGCGTTTCCATGATCGTGATCGCTTTCTGCCATTGCCGCTGCGCTGTTTGCCGTAGCCTTATCCGCGGTAATGAGGTGATTGTCGCGATCGTCGTCGAGTCACGGGATCGCTCACTGCGATGTCACGCGGTAATACTCGCTGACGTAGGAGGCAGGTTACTCGGGCAAGATTTCAACATACTGGGGTAAATGGTTCGTACGTTTAGCGACGCGGCTGGCGAAGGCGTTTGCCAGTCCCAGAGATCTGCGCACAGCATTTCCAGCGGCCACAGATAAGAAGGCCAGCGCGAAGATTGCCTGTCTCTGTCTACTTCGCGTATTTTCAGTGGATTCGCAGTAATATCCACACCGCTCACAAACTACCAAAACGCCGAGCAGGTTGAATGGCCGAGGAGCAGCAGCAGGGCATTCAACAGTGCCGAAGCGACAGACTCCCAACCTAGGAAATTTCGATTGTGGATGCGGAAACCGAGATTGTTCAACTGATCCAGTAACGCTGGATGCCTGAGTGGTACTAACAGCATAGACAGATGAGTCATTGTCTACGCCAGTCTTGTCACTTTGATGACTGAGAATAAATGCCTTGCGGTCAGTTCCAGGGCAATCATGAGTTGTCGGTACTTTCATAGGATTCAGACCGACAACCACGGAAAACCACTCAGCTCTGCTGACTTGCGAACCTCAGGCGGACTCCGTCAGGACAGTTCACTGATGGAGTCTCTGACGATGATCAGGTCAGACGCAAGATAGCGACGCCAGCCGCCTGTCTGGGCTCCCTGTTGAAATTTTCTGGCAGTAGCGACGACGATGACGACGAGTGCTTCAACAAGCAAGGAACAATGACGACTACGCAGGTCGAGACGATCCTGAGCACCTAGGCGTGGAGTACCACGTGCTTCTCCTGCCGACCTTGTCGACATGGTGTTCTACTCAAGAGGACCCCGGGGACACCTTGCGCTGGTAACTTACCCAGACCTTCGAGAGGAAATCTTTCAAGGATGTCAGCCGACGGATCGGCATTTGGTTAAAGTTGATCTTCGTGAAAGGCACAACGGCCCAGTTAAAACCGTCCATTCTGTCTCGAACATATTAATAGTGATGATGACGCAGAAATGACATATGGCATCGTGTCCTGCAGCGATTCTCCAGCTGCCGCACCATTTCCACGAATGGATACATAAACAGCCCCAAAAACACAGCTGGATAATCAGCGGCAACAATTATCCAACTGTGTTTTGGGAGCGACGGCGGAAAAAGACAAAGTAGATCCATTCTGAACTGCTGGAATGGTGCATTTGGCGGAGGAATTCGCTGCAGGACAACGCGCCGCCTTCGTCGGCGTTTTCTTGCGTCGCTGGCACTTGTGGCATGTTCGGGGGTAGAGGTGGACGGTTTTGGGGAGCTTGGGCCAGTAATACCTTTCACGAATACAGGCCAGTGTCCGGCTTTAACCAAGATGTCCGGACGTCGGGTCGTCGTGACATCCTGTGAAAGATTTCCTCTCGAAGGTCTGTTGGGATTACCAGCAGCCACGGAGAGTTGTTGTCCCCGAAGTTCTCTTAGTAGAATACACCATGTCGAATGACAAAGGTCGGCAGGGCTCGTAGAAGCACGTGGTACGTACTCCCGCGCCCCTCCAGGTGCTCGAATTATGCGCGCAGCTCAGGATCGTCTCGTTGACGTCGTGCCATGTCGTCGGTGTTCACTGCTGCGTTGGAAACACTCGTCGTCATCGTCGTCGCTGCTGCCGGAAGGTATTTCAACAGGGGCCCTGGACAGGCAGCTGGCGTCGCTGTGCTTGCGTCCTGACTTGTAGACCACAGTCATGTTGAACTCTTGTAGTCAGAGACTCCATCGAGTGAGGCGTCCTGACGGGTCCTTGAGGTTCGCAAGTCAGCAGAGCGAGTGGTTTTCCGTGGTTACGTGGAACGGGCTCCTATACAAGTACCGACGAAGCTTCGTGATTGCCTAGACGACCGCAAGGCATTTATTCTCAGTCATAAAGTATTTTTTTCCACCCAAGACAATGTCCGACTGGCGTAGGCAATGACTCGCTCTGTGCTTTTCTTGTACTTCGACCCAGTACCACTCGAACTCCAGCGTTACTTGGATCAGTTGAATCTCGGTTTCCGCATCCTGATCGAAATTTCCAGGACAGCGAGTCTGGAGTCGTCGCTTCAGCTTGTTGAATGCCTACTGCTGTCCTCGGCCCATTCAAACTTCTCGGCGTTTTTGGTGAGGTTTGTGAGCAGTGTGGATGTGCTTGCGAAATCCCGCAAAAAAGCGCCTATAGTAGGCACAAAGACCAAACAATCTTCGCGCGGCCTTCTCGGTTCGTCGGCACTGGAAATGCTGCAATTGCGCGAGTCTTCTCTGGGATCGGCAAACGCCTTCATAACTAACCACGTCACCTAGGACCTTCAGTTCATCATACGCGAACCGACACGCGGGCTATGTTCCAAATCTTACCCGAGCAACCTGGCTTCCTACGTCAACGGGTAATACCACGTGACATCACGAGTAAACGATCCGTGACTCGATTTTGGAACGGTCGGGACAATCACCTCGATACTACGCGGATTGGCTTCGTCTTGGGCTACGGCAAACAGAAAACACAGCAGCGATGGCAGAAAATATCAGACGATCTTTTTGATCATGGAGAAAGCACTCGAAGAGATGATAACATTAATGACAACGCGGTGTTTTCTGGGGTAAATCCACCAGCTCGTTTAACTCACCTTCCTTTTGAGCTTCATATTGAGAACCAAAATTACTTACCTCTGGCAAATAGACATCAAAAAAATTGTTTCTGCCAATCAGCGCGATCGCTGTAATTCTAGTCACGGTGCCCTAAACATTGCCTAAAACGCATATATTCCATGCGTTGTAATTCTGCACCGGGAATATGTTTTGCATAAAGTTGATCTCTACAGTGGTACAGTGGCACAGCAGCGAGGGTGCTTTCTGAAGAATGATGTGAAACTTACGTTCGCTTCGGACGCGAATATGTTTACAACAAAATCTTCGAAGCCTTCACTGCTTTACAAGCGTTATCCTCTCATTGCACACACTCTGAGAGAAACAAAAATACTACATTATAATTTACTGCGCTCAAACATTTTCAGCTCCTTGAACGTGAGAATGAGGCATTCCCACCAACGCCGATGACGAGGATGGGGAGAAGCTCTTTATGCTTTGCACCTGGACAATAACAAGTATACGTCTCCCGGGGAGCGTGCACGGCGTGGATGTAATTCAGTCAATTCCTGCGTTGAAAACAGCAACTCGCAACAACGACACACGCTGCACCTCGGCCTTTGTCATTTCGAACGACCGCCGCTGAAACCGGGCGAGCAAGCGAGCTTGACGGGCCGTCGGCGCAGAAAGTAGATCGACGATACGCAGATCACGGGACGTATTTACTCGATTTGATCCAACGTTACCTCCTGACTCGAGGAGGGTAACGTGGGTAATCACCTGGAGTAAACAACCCGCTTCTGGAGTGCGAGTTTCTGACGTCATCGTGAGTAGGCCCGAGCAAGCTTTGGAACGCCAAGGTAACGAAACCTTTACTCCGGAGCCGGATCGAGTAAATTTTGGAAACACAGCCTTTTGACTGGCTTGAGGGGTGAGTCCGGCGTCCAGATGGTTTGGAGAACAGCTCGAAGCCTGTCGCGTGCGCTTCGTCACAAAGCAAGTGCGACGACAACGCGCCCGGTGTCGAGCGCGTGCGTGGTCGAGTGGAGCTGACTGGATTCTAACTCGCCGAAGTTAGCATCCACCGGGCGTATTATTGTGCTGACGTTGTCGCCAGCACTTTGTGCTGCCTCGGTTTGCTGTGATGGCCAGGTATTGGCCTCAGGAACGTCTTCGCCAGCAGTGTTGTAAGCGAACGGCGTTCCAGGCGATCGGCGTTCATGATAAAGTTCTATTTTAGAAAGAACGCGGAAAAGCGCCGCCTTCCCCCATCTTGCATTGCTTGAACTGAAACGAGAACTCGGTTTGCTTTCGTAAAAACAGCAGCAAAGACGTGCGTTCCTCATGTTTATATTGTTCTTTCGATATGAACGGAAATTTTACCAGAATTCAGAAGGCATTTGTGCCTTTCCATTTCTTGACTATTTTCAACTTTCGACCAGAATGTCGAACCGAAATTTTTATCGGTTTGGGTTCCGGTTCAGTTCTGGGAGCAAAAACGGTTCAAACTGGTCCAAACCGGTTCAAACCGGTTTGAACCGCTGAATTGAGCAATATATTTTCCGCAGTATGTTCTGGCAACAGACGCTAGTTTACACCGCGAGAAAGATTAACGGCATAGTTTCTTCTGGCGTCCGTGCAATCCACATTTGTTTTCAGGTACCAAATGTGTAAAATTCGGTTACTTAATTTCCTGACGCAACAGCAGGAAGAAAAATCGGCATAAAGGAGTTTAGTAAGACCGCGTTTCTCCCACCACTAAGTCCTCCGCAACGAACAAGCCGCTACTGCACCTGCGCGCCTATGGCCTTGACTGTAGAGTCCCGGGTATCGTAGAGGGTTGCGGAAAGTGAGTCGGGACGTGCGAAAACCATTGACGAAAACTCCTTACGAAACGTACAAAACGTCGTGTTCAGACGACTCAACACCCTTTGTTTGCCAGTCACATATATTTTACCTCAATCAAAAATGTTTAAGTGCAACAATAAAGAGTTGGAGCTTGTTGGCACATAACTGCAAAGGATCACAGCTCTGAAATGTAATACCAGTAGGTATTTTCTCAGCTCTCTCTTCATGTTTGAGTAAATTTCTAAAGTTCAAGTTGGATCTCATTGCATACCGGAATAAAGTGCTGTCGCGAAGTGTGGTAGAGTCGAAGAAAATATCTATGATTGGTACAACTTTCTGTCGCAATATTAGAAGTTGTGGGCACCCTGGCGGCTCCACAGCCCGGCTGGCCCGACTGCGAGGCAGGGGTGCCGAACTTTTCCCGTGTGGCGGCGACGTCACGCCAGCCACGCGGAGAGCTGCGTGTGCCGCCTTGATAAGGCTCATCAGAGTGCGGCGCACAGGGAGCGTCGCGGCCTGGACCTGCGGCGCCGCTGCTAACCATGCTAATCGTTCTCGTCCATGTCCCATTAGCTCGTAGTTTCACGGTGCTGTTGAAACCATGGGCTCCGGGTGTTATTCCTCCAGGTCGGGTATGCAAGAAGGCAAATCTGATTCACAATGGCGCCCAACCGTGGTATGCCACCCACTCGCAGGAATTTTCACGGGGCTTGGCTTCTTCTTTCGGTAAGCCTTTTCGCCACTGCGCCATGCCTTTGCGCCGTTCCGTGGTCGCCAGGCGTGTCCGCGTTTGTTGTATTGGCGTGTGTCTGACTGTTTGTTTTTTGTGACCGCGGCAATCGTTTTGTGTGCATGTTTGGGCGTCTCAGGCTTTTGCGCTTGTGTTGCGCTTGTGTTAGGTTTTGGGAGGTGTTTTTTTTTTGTGCTCGCAGGCATGCTCACACGGGAGCAGGAAGCCGCGATCGCCGCAGCGGCACAAATGAACCTGCTCACGAAGGTCACGGAGATGCGCGACTCCATGATGCAGCGGCTGGCCCTGCATCACGCAGAAAGGAGTAATCTAATTTGTTCACTCTAATCTATACGTACCTGGCACACAGATCGAATCTGGCCCAAAATATCGCTTGCCCAAGTGTACATATTCTTATTCAGGATAAGCTGGCATAGTCAGGCTGTTGGTGTTTGTTCTACAAGGTGCTGATAATCTTAATTTGTAAATGCATAAGCTTCACCCTCTACACTGATGATTTTAATGCGATAGCGTTAACGAGCTCATGTCGCAAAAAAGCCGATGTTGGTGGCGTTGCTGAAAATCCTGATTGTCGATAGGGTCCTGAGATCACAGCTGCATGCCTCTTGCGCAGGAATTTCACACAACCCGCAATGCTCACGTGAAACGTGACATCACGCGTGAAATGAAAGTGGTTAAAACTGACATGTAATTCGATTTAAAGGTAGCCGTATGTCTCAAATGATGTTGGTGGTGTGGTGTAGTTGGTCTGACTCGCAACCCTTCGGTTGCGAGTCAGACCAACACCACCTAGACAGAAGGCCTACGCTCGCGGCATCACAGTCAGATGGATCGAGGTGTGAGGTTGGGCACGAGTGCCGTGTCAGTGTTCGGCTGGGGCTCGTGTCGAATCAGCGGGTCGAAGGTCGGGCTCGGGCCCTATAGCTGAGTTAGCGTAATCTGATGACGTTTCACAGAGGGAGAGGAGGCCATGCGGAGGCCTTCTGTCTAGGTCAGGGTGTAAGATAGACAGATGGGGAAACGGCCCATAGAAGCTCTATACCACAGCGCTGTCACCGGATTGTGTACTTGCTCCTGCTTGCGGGTACATCCGATTTGCGACACATGGCGCTGCGGCGAGAGGAAAAAAAATCGAAATTCTGATATTCATGGAACTTTATGGGAGAGCGTTCAAAATAAAGCGAGAGCGCGACAGTCCTCCATTGAAAATCCACGAGAAACCGTCTCCGTCAGTTTAGCCGGTCGCCACTGGTTGCCCACCCGGAGCGAGAGTTCGCGCGTGCTCCACATAGATGGCGCCAAAGAAAAGAGAAAACCGAGGGGACACAATCCGGTCGCTTATTTGGCTCTCGTTTCCTCACCTGTCTATCTTGCACACCTGGTCTAGGTGGTGTTGGTCAGAGACGCTCCTGAAAAGTCCACGCGAGGCACGCTTGCACGCCGTAATGAGAAGGCGATGCGAACGAGGCCCGTTAACGCTATCACGTCACAGTAGTAAATACGTAGCTTAAGCGTCCTAAACGATATTTTGTTAAGTAAAACGAAGTAGTATTTCACGTTCTACTCGACATTGCAGCTATACTTAATTGAACACTTTCTGACGGTTTGAATGCGTAATCGTCATAGATCCGCTGCGCGCCCCTATATACTTCGTTTTTGCCCGGCCCACATACACATAAATGTAATGTTCACCACATAAAAGAGGCAATATCAGTTTGAGAAGTTATATTTGTGAGGAACACGTAGTTATTTAAATTAGCTTCAAAATCAAAAGAAATGCTTGCAACGCATATCCCAAATTACTTACGACGTGCCTGTCGAGAATAAAAACGCCGGAAAAAGATTTGAGAGCACCTTTTCAAATAATTTAACGGGGGGGGGGGGGGGGGCATCGCTTTAGGTGGTCGTGTCCCATTATTTATGTTGTCAAATCTTCAATTATAGTACTTAAATATATTTTATAATGATCACTAAATTTTACTTTATAAAGTTCGTACATAATCTCTTCGGACCGACAAGGAAGGACGATACTCGAACCTACGCGAGCTGTTGAGTTTGTGGAAACGTGTTTTCTTGTTCGCTGATTGGCAGTGTGAAATATTGAATTGCATGGTCTGCAAAAACGACTGTGTACTCACAAGATAGATCGGAAGGCAAATACACGAAATGTGCAAAAAGAGGGAGATAATTAACGATATATATATATTTTTCAGGTAAGGACAGACACAGATTCTTAATATCATAATATAAATCACGTTTGATCAGCTTGCATGAACTCGAACCGTGAAATGCTGCCTCGGGAGCATAATGTTATATTAGGTTTTTCCTGCACTTGTTTTGGGCCCTCATTTCCAACACTTTGCTTCAACATTCATGCGCTCTATCTTTTATCTAGGCTGCCGTATATCATCACGAGACTGCTTTGAATACTGCACAACTTTACAATTAGGACATCTATTGCTAGTGTTGAGAACATCGCATTTCACCAGACAGCTGAACTGTTTAACTTGGTATGCACGTGACGTCATCTATGCAGGTGGTCATTGTGATTTCTTTTTGCTAACAAAAGGAAAGTCAATGGATGCAAAATGCCCCACCGCAGGAGGATCGCGCTCAGTGAGAGCCAAGTATTTGAAACAAGCATACATACACATCGTATTATTCTTAGTGCATCGTCGTGAGGATCTTCGCAGTGAGCGTCTGGTGCAGCAAAAGCGAGCTTTGTGGCAACCGCGTTTTTGCTAAAGGCAAAGCAGTTTCTGGGGCCACGCTTTTTGGTCCGCGCCGAAGATGCAGGAGGAGCAAACCTTTAAAACGCCCCCCCCCCCCCCCTTTCCCCGGGCAACACACACACACACACACACGCATACACACACGCTTTTTTTTTTTCTTTGTAGAGCGCAGGACTCTTCAGGCGCCCGCTTCCGGCTTCTGAGCGGCGTCGCCGTCGGCGTCGGCGTAACCGTGAGGTCACGTGACGCCTTATAATCACGTGGACCCCCCGCGACGTCACGGGAAGTCACGTACGACCTCAGGGGGGTCACGTGACGTTGCGGGGGAAACGGGGGGTGAAGGAGGAGGAGGCGAGGAGGAGGAGGAGCAGGAGAAGGGAGGAGGGAGGAGAAGGAGGGAAGAGGCAGTAGGCAGGATGGACGAGGTACGAGGAGGAGGCATACTCCCCTCCAGTACTCCCTTCCATCCTCCTCCTTTAAGAGCCGCGCCCAGTTCCGGCGTTGCAGGGAGTTATACTCGTGCTTCTGCCATTTTTTCGTTGCTCCTCCAGAGAATATTTTTTATATTCCTGAGGAATTGCCTTCCGTTTGGGTGTGGTAATTCGACAAATCATATTTTGTCACTTGTTGACAGAAACCCTCCATCGCTTTTATTTTGCAATTCCCGTGCTAGTTTAAAGGGGTTATAAAACGATATCTGGTTGGAATGTTCATGACTTTTCAGAGGCGTACTGATCCTAGCTCTCGGCCCTTGCATACTCTGCACAGACCGCCACTAGCACTGAAGCTTCTTTGTCGCGGTGAAACAGCGAATGTAAAATGAGACTATTTCTTTTAGTCTCGCCTCTCTGCAAGGATTGATAACGTAATTGTAAGATCTAGGGTGCCTACATGTTTCCGCTCCGCTTTAGGGTGGCGCCAACTTGTTGTCCTTTCCCAGACCCTGTCCCACAGCCATTTTTTTCCACTTCTTATTTCGCTAAACGTAAACAACGTTGAGTTTCTGTAGTCTAGAAACACCCGGCAACACTGTGAGGCCACTTCTGCTTCCGTTCATACGAGAGTCGGAGGCTCAGCGGAATGGCGGCCGGTATTGCCCTCTTCTTCGGGTGTTTCATATTTCGAAGGTGCGAAGCAGGAAGTGTGCGTTGCTTTTAACGAAACGCGAGTTACCGCGACAAGATGGAACGCAACAGACCGCATCGCACGCCGAAACCTCGCCGTCGGAACGAGAGTGGTGGGCGCCTCTGCCCTAACGAGGATTAAAGGCACGACCGGCGAGTGTGACAAAATGGTCGACGAAAACAGCCGAGGTTGCCATGGTAACGAGGTAGGCAACACTGGTTTGTCGGCAACAGGTATCACAAACGTTGTCGCCACCCTAAACAGCGGAGCGGCGGAAACATGTAGGCACCCTAGTAAGATCAAAACCACCCGCCTAACGTGACAGCTTTCCAGAGCGCGGCTGGCGCATTGGACACGAGAACTGCGCGAGCACTCGACTTTCGGTCTGTAACAATCAATGCGTCTGGCGCACACTTGGGTAGTGGCTAACGTCTAACCACTGCGGTGATGAGAATAGCCGAACTATAACAATTCCTAGAGCTCAGCACACGCGTTTTTCTCCTTTTTCAACCCCAGCGCCTGGGGTATGATCAACGTTGGCGGCATTGGACAGGCACTGGGCCGGCTTTGCTTAAATAGCATACTCGGCTAAGACCGGGTGAAAGAAAGCACTCGCAATGGCTGGGGCGCGACGAGCGTCTTGCGACACAGTTTGAGTACCGCTCAACTCGTGCACTGGCCTGGCAGTGCTTTTTTCCCCAGTCTCAGCTGAGATGCTGTTTCTAGAAGCCAGACCAGGCCACGTGGCCGCTTCTGGCCCCGAGTTGGGGGATGAACGACGCTCATATTTCTCTAACTTGTTTTTTGACGACTGCGATTGTTTAGATAGAATAGCTACGAGAAATTTATTCAGTTATTAGCGTTAGGGCGTGATTCTAAGCAGTATTGTTTTAACGTATGAAAATCGTTTTATGACTCCTTTAAACAAAACACAAAGGTGGTCGAAACTTGGGGAATAACTTTAGAACGATGCTCGTGTGAGACTTAGAACGACTGCCAACTTTCGGCTGTCCGTCTGAGGCCACTAGGATCGTTTTTTTTTTCATCACGTATCCCTCCCGTACACACATGTAGTTCTATGTAACGTCATATTAATAAGTACGCATTTAGGCATTTTAATAATTTTATCATCGGGAACACCTTTCCGAGGCAGTTCAGCAACAACGAAAAAATGTTTGAGGTGCCTATGTAAATTTGGTCATGCGACTTTTTTTGTACTTTCAGTAAATACTGTCAAGAAATAAGCCATGACGTTGATGGCTTGCGAGAACATCCATTAGCTTTCCCTCCACACTATAGCAGATGCAGGAAAAATAAAGGAAAAAGACTACTGTCGATCCCCTCCTCAACTCTCAATTTGAACAAGCTGCCAGGTAATCTGACACTAATTATATAACATCAGTGTTCATCATAGTCATGCGCCAGTGTTTGGAAACCAAAAGCTTGTGCTGGAGCTCCAGATATTGTTATAGTCGGGCGATTATCATATTTAATTGAATATGAGCGTTACCCAAATGTTTGGCGATACTGATTGTGATGAACCCGAGCACCATACTCGGGGTTAAGAAAATCGCTTACGTCACGGTGACTCGTGATCTCGGTGCGAAATCGCGATGTCATGTTACGTCACGCTGTCGACAAGGTTAAAATACCAAGTGACTTCCTCAAATAAATAGGCTTGACCCAGTGAGTCACGTGACGTCACGGGGTCACGTGACATCACTTGACAGCATGTATTGACTCCATGACGTCACGTGACAACGTGACACATGGTTAATCATAGTGTCAATACAAAAGCGCCACGAAAACCCACAATTTCTCATACATTGCAGTTCTGCATATGACGATTTTATCAACTAGTAGAAATACTGCTGCCAATTTTTTATTCCCATATATTCATTTTGTAATACTAACAAAAAGAAAAAAATACTTTGAACCGTTTTGAACCGGTTACCGTTATATATTTTTTCCGGTTAGGTTGTGGTTGAGTTCCAAAATGGTGGCGAAGATTTCGCTTCGGTTCAGTTCCGGTTCGACTAAAATAAATATTTCGGTTACGGTTTTCGGTTCGTTTCGGTTCCGGTTCGACACCCTGCCTCCGACTTCATCAAATGAGGAAGTGTATTAGAGACAGTCAGAAAGAAATATCTGGAACGAATATAATTGGGGCACAATGGCCCGCTGTTCGATATGGACATTTCCATTTGGTCTTTTTTATTTTGTCTACAGAGTATCCAACGTCTTATTTTAGCGAAATACGGAACTGTAACGTCAAGGCAACGACGAAGTTCCTATTTTAGAACCGTAACGGGAGAACATTCCTTTCAAACCACTGGAAGTCGTAACGGGAACTTCTCCCGAGAATGCAATGGAACGTGGAACCGGCTTTTGTTCTTGTTTTGGAGGAACGGCTGCAACGACACTTCATATGTAGGAATATTTGGTTTCGGTGATTATTTTTCTCATGAAATTCGGAAGATGACTTTTTGGTCAGTATTTTTTTGTTGAAAATTAGGAGTGTATGAGTGTTTAGGCGTTATATCTTCCCGATTTTCTGAAAATCAAATTGTAATTTTGCTGTTTGGACTTTTTTTGGTAGCATTTAATATACTAATTAGAACCTGGACACAAACCTTCCCTCTACTCATAACAACTTAAATGTATCGAATGATTTTTCTTCCGCTGGATTGGGCATCCACGCTCTTGCAACTGGTAAGACTATTTCTTCCACAACAAAACTTGCGCACAAGTCTTGCATTATTAAACGACGATACTTCTAAATAACTGATATCTTTGACAAAGCCTCTGGAAGACCGCTTTCTCCTTAACCCATTTCACTGTTCCGTCGCTGTGGCTGCGCGGGGTAGAGCGGTGAGATTGAACTTTTAGCTGATTATGAATTTTATGAATTGAATATATAAAGAGTTCACTGTTATATTAAAAACACAAACCCGCCTTCCTTTAAGAAATCCAATCTGAAAGCTAGAACAGAGGTCTTTATCAGATATAATATAGTAAGGGTGCAGGCAATCAGGTGATTGTTAACCATCGTGAATAAACCTGAGACTGGGGCAAAATATACACATAAGTCGAATGAACAGAAAAGGACCGGACGACGTCTCAAGAGGTGGTCTTGTGTTTTTTGTTCCTTCGACTTATGTGCTCATTTCTTTCCCAGTCTCAGGTTTATTCACCATGGTAGCTTTTCTTGTTACCCAAGATTAAAATCATCTGTTGTCCTGAACAAAAACTTTACGACATAAACGGTGAACCCCCTTGGTTCAACAGTCGGAAATTTAAAAGGAAACTGGAGAGGTCTCTCCTCAGGGCCACGGACCATGTGCCTTGACAAAACTTATTCGTAAAATATTGTTTTGTTTTTACCATTGCGATATTGAGGTTTGGAGTTTTTCGTATAAATCCGAATTGACAAGAAACTTACCGGCTAATGTTTTTCCCCCGATTTATCCGAAAACACACAACCCTATTTACCCAGGTAATGAAAAAATATTTTCAAACCTTCTAATTGATAATTGTGGTTGCTCATCGATTTATTCCAAAGGCATTATTTTTTATATATATGTACGTGAGACCGAATGCGGGATTTTATTGTCCACCAGACCTGGAAGGTTGTCTGTAAGTAGTGTTTGACAGCAATAACTACAATTGCGCGTACTTGATGTAACTTGCTAATAGAAGTCTCAATCGGGCCAAAAAAATGCTTTCTTTATCTACCTACCTACTGGGCATAAGAACTCGAACACACCTTTATTTGACGCCATTCGATTCAAGATTCCAATTATAGAGCTGCAGCAGTCCACCAGTTACTGAATGCTTAAGAAACGCGGGGTGTGGCCTATATTATGTTCACGCATCTTGCTTTTCGATTGGTTCTTCGGCGGACTTATCAGCTAATGTCTGAATCTTCTTACTGCGCATCGAAAATCAGATTCTTGGAACGGGCCACGCCATTAATTTATTAAGCTGTCACTGAATATTATACAGGAGGAATACAAACTCTTCATTAAAATGTTACATTCGCAACGAAAATAACTCAGCTAAAAACATTGTATACTCAAGTCAAGCTTTTCTTAACATTTATTTCCTTTCTGGAAGAAAAGTATTAGCAGAACTTGCAACGAAAGTTTAAATAAAGAACAATTCTACTCATGTCACGGAAAGATTAGGTGCTGTATTTTTGGGGTGCACACATTTTCGTGCATTCTTAGGTTGTTGCGGAGGTCTGGTTCTGAGTATTTCCTCATGTCTAACAATAATCCCGCTATGCATTTAGTCGTTCTCACTTCGCAGCAGGTACACGTTGCGTACAAGCTGATAACATCAAAGCCAATCGGGGCCGAGCCACGTTTCGTGAAAAACTAGACGAATCATAGCACCACAAGTAGTGCAGCAGTCTTGAGACGGTGGAGGGGCAGGAGTCTCGATACTGGACCGCCATGCTTGCATGCTTGTACGAGAATATTCATCCGTTGTTGTAGGCATATAAGTTGCAACATAATACCAATATATGTCAGTTGTAGGTTTTCTGTCTTCATTACGACGACCTTTATCTTCTCGCTCATAACGGCCACTGATATACGGCGGCGTTGCTAGAGCCGCGTTCTTTGCTCCGTTGGGACGTTCGCTAACGTCGGACCTGAAAATAAAAGTAAAAAAAAATACTTTAGGTGCAAAATCGGTCTATAGGCCAAAACGCTGCTTACAAACAAGTCCACTTTTGCAAAGACAAGGTGTGAGCCTTGCGCACTGATTTCAATGTCTATTTGCTGGATCGCGTTTGCCTGCTTCGCGAATGCGGCCACTGGCGGCCATCTTTTTCTTAGAGTTATAATACCTCAGGCCAATGTATGTACAGCTTGTGCGGCCACTATCATCCATTCATGGCCGACAGCATTGTGGCAGTTGAGGTGGCAGGCTGAAATAAAAATAGCCGTGGGTGATATTTTGTTCTTGATAGAAATTGTTTGACGAAACATATTTTTGAAACCCGGCACGAACGTAGCCCGATCTTTCGAGGACCCCGTGAAAGTTTCACGAAATCACAGCACCGGGGAAAAGCAGCACAGCACGCATCGAAAGAAGCATCGAAAGCAGACGCCGGGAGAGCGTCTGCTTCCGATGCGAGCTGCAGTGCTTTCGCCCGGTTCTGCGCTTTCGTAGAACTTTTGCCGGGTCCTCAAAGATGGGGCTACCGTCCACGCCGGGTTTCAAGAACCTGCTTCGTCGAACAACTTCGATCAAGCACAGAAATATCACCCATGGTACAGTGTACAAAGAAGCACGGCGATTTTTATGGCAGCCTTCAACCATAGCGCTGTTCACCATATTATTTTAATGGCTAGAGGTAATATAACCTTACCAAAAGATGGCTCGATTTGGTCGCATTCCCGGGCATAGGCGAAGCTGGTCAAACACGATACAGCAGATAGACATTAGAGATCAGTGGTCTTGCGTGTGTGACAACACATATTGGCGTGACGTAAAGCACTTGTGCATGTGCCCTGCCGACAGCAGCGTCACCGGAACGGCGTGACGTCATGGCCGTTCGCTGTTGTATACCTACTTAAACACTTGTACCAGCTCTTTGTACAACTTTGTTGTTGATTTCAAACACAGACAGTTTATGGAATTGTTTTGAATCTTCGATCCGTGCCGATACGATCGCCAACAGCGTTGATGCACATCGCCATCCACACCTTTCTCATCTAAATTTGTCGGTGGCTGTAACATTTTTTTCAAGTCGATCATGTCATTGAGAGCATCTCGGAAGTCCGGGACCGTGTGAAGCCTTAGAAATGTTGGCATGCAGAAATGCAAATTTGTGGACAAGGTTACATATTTGGCTGGCGTGGAAGTATGACTTTGTACCAGAAATGTTCCTATTTAAAAATACTAAGATAATATATTGCAATTACCTTTGGTAGAAATGTGATATTTGGCTTATATATTTCGGAAGGTAATTGATACATTATTTTATTACACTTCTCAATATCAACCTATTAACTTAAATATATTTTCCAATCCTTGAAAAAGAAAAAATTGCCCCAGAAATATTTTGCCAGAATAGGAATTGGCACACCTCAGCTCAAAGTTGATTTGATTGCAAAATAGATTCGGAAACCACAGAGCACAAGAAACAAGCCAAAACCAAATATGCATAGTCAAAACGCCAACACAGGACCAATCAGAAGGAAATGGGGCGTGGACGCAAAAAAACAACAAAATGTTCTCTGGGTGTCCTTTCTTTATGTAGGACCCAGCTACGGAAAAGATGACACTTTCTTTCGTCGGTCATGCACTCTCCCGAAACTCTCTGCGGGGAACAGTAATAACCCGACACTGAGTCGTAAGGACGACGCATGCAACAACAAGGCAAAAATCGAGCTAAGAGCAGGAGGGGTTCACTAAATGCCACCAAAAAGACCTCCAAAATTATATGCCCTTCTGATTGCGCTTTTAGAGCTTAGTATCAGTGAAAAATAAAATAAAGAAAAGGACAAGCTCAAGAAAGACAGCAGTCCTTCTCTGTGTGCTTCTTTGCCTTTCTCTGTTAAGTTTAGTCATCTTTCATGCAGTGTTTACGTAACCTACCCGAAAAAGGCGCGTCGTGTTGTTCAATTTACTTTCGTGTAATCAAAATATGTTCAAGGTGAACTCCGGATATGGTGACCATGGCTCTAAGTAAAACGATGCGTTCAAGGTGCGCATTATAAAACAAGACAAAATGTGTTTTTAAGCGTCTTAAACATAGTATAATATACAATGCACGAGAGACGCTACTCGTTATTCCGTGACTATGTAGAATACCACTGCAGTTGTTTTTTCTTTCTGTTGATTTCAAATAAACTGTTCTGGCGTCACGCAAGTCGATACTAACCGTGCAATGAAGAGGTATCTCTGGAAGTTATTTAACTACATTTCAAGTATTTCTGCTCCACTCAAGATACTCTGCAGTGAAAGTATTATTATTAGTACTTTAAATACGTTATTAAGCACGTATTTAGCGGTTTAGCTTAAATGTTTTTCCCAATTATCTTGTTCAACATTGCTTTGTACACACTAGTGACGCTATCTGAGGATTCGGAGATATAACTATGTCAGTGGCCGATGCGGTGTTTCCACAAGATAGCATAATTTCACTGCCGTGGCCACTTCTTTCTGGTCCTCGGCTACCAACCTAAACTACTGTTAGCAAAAATGTACACCTCTAGATTATCCCCACCCCTCCTCGTTTTAATCTGGATGAGCATTGTACCGGCGTGAGGTAGTGTATCAGTACTTTGTAATGCAAGTTAAATACACCAGACTAGTAGTCGCACTGCAGTCGCTAAATTTCTTTTTTTCCAGTGGGTAACACTATTGCCATACTCTGGAACACAACATTCCTGCTGCATACAAAACTAACAACTCCTTTGTTTTGTTTTACACCTCTTGACCTTAAAGAGTTGTCCCAGGGCGTGTACACCATAATGTGTTCGTTTCACACGCGAGGCTCGGTGTATTTTATTCAAACGCGAGGTCTCATATAAACTGAATATTTTCAACATGTACCCTGATCACACGTCTGGAAAGCTTTTATGCGACGGCTTCATAAAGTAAAAAAGCGGGTGCTACAAATGAAGGCGAGGTCTACGAGATAAATTAAGCGCTTGCGTTTCGCCGGAGTGAAACCTTAAGTTGCACGCGTTCATTCGTCACTTTCCAGAGGCGCTTAACCACCGAAGATATCAAACCACCAAGCCCAGTCTCCTGCCGACACCACATAAATAGCAATTACGGACGACAGTGGGAGCGACTGCATACAACTGTGATTTCCTCGTAGACTATGGTCTGCTCAGCCAATTTTAACGTCTTCATGCCAGCTGTATCTTCACCGAAGCCAAATAATTCTCAAGAAGAAGTCTTTTAGCGATCTGAGGCATGATTACTTTTTTTAAACGGAACGGCTGTCTTCTGTGAGCAATGACGACTCGTGTCGACAGTTTCTGACAACAACAACAGTTGGAAGGTGTAAAACCGATACGGCCGCCGTTCCCGACAGTTCCCCTCACCTCTCACAAAGTGATGTACCTGCGGATCCACACGTAATTTGTGCGTGCCAACCTCGTGGCTTTCAACGTATGAAACTTAGGAACCATAATGTTCAGCTGTGCGACTGTGCTAACCATGCTTGTCGCGTCATTCTACTACGCGCTTAACTTCCTACTGAATAAAGTAAAGTTTCCTAATGATTCGAAGGACGTATGAGAAAAGATTAGCCACTGAAATTGGGCAGCCACTTGCGCCACCTAGCGAGCAAGTTAAAAACTACAAAAGAGATAAAAATGATGCCGAAATCGTTGCTGTCCCTACTTAAAACAGAAGGTTTGATGTTCAAACGGTTGTCAAACCGGTCAACCCGTTTAGATAAAACGTGATTATAGGATACGTGTACTTATTTGAAATGGTACCCGTGTGAAATGGAACCCATTTAATACGGTACCCGTTTGAAATGGTAACTGTTTAATATGGTACCCTTTTGATACGGGCAACCGCTCGACCTGGCACGTGTCCAGATATTTGAGCGCGTTATTCGGATATCAGGAGGTAAATTTTTCGTGAGCCCTAAACCGGTACCGTCTGAAATGAGACGAACCGGAGTAGTGTTTACCTGTCGAAAAGGTCAGCCCAGTAATCTGGGCTGACCTATGATGAGGGTTGATATTGCAAGAGCAATAGGAATATTAAACAAATTCCGACAATTGCTACCAAAAAGGTTGAAACTGCAATTATACTATTCGCTTGTCTACTCACGCTTACAATACTGTATGTTTGTATGGGGAACTACTACACAAACAAATAAGCAAAAACTATTTCTTTTGCAAAAGAAAGCTGTTCGATTTATTGAGAACCTTAAACGGTACGAACACTCATTCCCAGCGTTTCAAAAGTATAAAATATTAAATATAGATCAAATCCTGCTTCTTAAATTATCTATTTTTTTAAAATAAAACTAGACAGAACCAGGTGCCCTTTCTTGATATCTTCAATCAAACCTCGGCAAATTACAATCTCAGAAGTGCACAGTATACGAAACCTAGGGTTCGAACTAATTACGGTACACAGCACCTTACATATCTCGTACCAGATCTACTAAACACACACCCAAACATAGCAGAAATGGCCCAAGCACACATTTCGTTTTTCCAATTTAAAAAAAGGATTGTAGAATATATCCTAAATCACTCATGATCTGCAGTTATTACGAAGTTGATAATTATCTGTTATTTTGTCTATTGTGGATTTTAAAATTGCTGTATCTTTGTATATTTATTTTGTATATGTGCCTGTTTCTCCTCCGAGTGCTGTAAAAAGGGGCTGGAGCCTCGTCAGAAGACAACTTGTCTTCTTTTGCCCCAACCCCCAGACCCTTTTTTGTGTCTGAAATAAAAGATACATACATACATATATGCAATATGCATGTTTAATTTTGCATCAATGCAGTTCTTCCTAACATGTGTATATGAGGAACAAATGGTAAATTTCACAAAACGTGCTCGCACCATTTCAGCGTTTTCAAATTCATAGCCCAACACGCACGTGTTTGCTGCATCGGAAAGCAGGCGGAGCGCGTCACGCACAATTGAGCGCTGAAAATACGAACGGGAAGAAGCTTTTTATATGATGGAAACGCTTTAAAATTGTACTCCCACAGGTGTTTGCAAATAGGCAGGGGAACAGACCAAAATTATTGTTTTCAAATCTCCCAAAACGTTCATCACGTATAGCTTATTCAGTAGGAAAAGGCAAACGTGCAACCTAATGAAAAAAAATATTTGAAATTAAAACGGGTGGAAAACTGGTCGACCGTTTCAATGAAACGGGGCAAAACTTTTCGACCCCTTCGGATCAAACGTGATTATGATATACGGGTACCCATTTTAAACGGTGTCCGTTTGGACCAATGTCCGTTGGAACCGGTGTCCGTTTGAACCGGTAGCCGTCTGATGCGGTACCCGTTTGATACGGGTGCGCGTTCGATGTAGCACGTGACCACACATTTGAAAGCGCTCTTCGGATATTCCAAAAAAGTATTGGTTAGCCATAAATGGATATTGTCTGGAAGGTTCGAATTTTAACTTATTTGAGGTGTCCCGAACTTGATGAACTTATTTATAACACGGAGGAGACTCGCAAAAAAAAATAACATACTTAACAAAAAAAGAAAAAAAAAAAAACGAGACAAGGGAAAAGGAAGGCGATGAACATTCACCAGCTAGCCTGCGTCACGACCCTCATTTCGGAAAAGAAATGTACTCGCACAGGTGCTTGCAAACAGGTACAAAATGTTGTTTTCAGATCTCGTAGCTTATTACATACGAACCTATTCCGTAGACATCTACAAACGATCAAGCGATCTGTAAATTTGTAGAGGTGCTGCTAATATTTTATACAACAGAGAAACGTTTAATGCAAATAAGAACCAAGGTAATTCTAGGATACAGTGTTAATTGTCCCGGCAGCTGAGAAAATAATTTTACCGAAATTCTAACGAGAGATGCCTCCCATTGGAGGTTGAAATCAGTTCATAGAACGACGTTACATCGAAAGACCGTTTCATTGATACGCTATGTTTCATCGACAGAATATGTTATAAAGAGCTACGATTATTTCTTGTTTTAATAGGCCACCCCTTACAGTCACCGCAAATAGTGTGTGCGGGTGGGCCAGGTAGAATAACATGTTTTGTAATGAGCCGTCGCAGACTGTCGCCGCGAAACTGCGTAAACGGGTCCGCCGGGCAGTGACACACGCGCGGCGAAATGTCCTACAGCCTGCCATCCGCTTAACGAGTGTCGGTTATATGTTAGTGTCAACGAACTGTGTAAATAAAAAGTGTATCCACAAAAATTTGTCTATGAAATATGTTTCTATGAAATGCCGCGAGAACAAGAAAGTCAGTACTTTACCGGCAGTTGTCACATGACTTCAGACGTCTAATGGGAAAAGACTGCCGGTAGAATTTCAGGGAAATTATTAATGCCAAAGCATTAACTGTCTCATGCAGTTAGCCGACGTCATTACCTTTGAAACCATGCAAAACGGAACCTTAATGAAACCACACGCAAAGCTATCCAACGGCACCTTTCACACTTCGGTCTCATTGTCTGGCGCGCGTCGGCGATTCTCCCATTGGCCGCGGAGTGTCAGTTTGTGTGGTGTCATCCTGACTGTGTTATCACTAATCACCGCCTTCGCTCTCCTCTTATCGGTTGTACGGCGCGTGACAATATATACGGCGTATGGAACAAACCAAGGGGTTCGTTCTGCTGGGAACCTACGTTGCTGTGTGTTCCTTCCTCGAGCCACAAGGCACACGACAGTTTGAACGATCGCTCACCCGATGGTGCTGCGTGTCCGCTAGGCAGTGGCTCCACCTTTCCACGCCCAAGGTCAGCGCGTTGTACGCCGCAGATTAAAGAAGGGAGCGAAGAGCGGCGTGGGTGCGCTTTCGCGTTCACAACTCTTAAGAAGTGCTTAGATGTACCTCGAGCCCTTTCTCCCGGCTGCCGGGAAAATAGACACTGCCGAATTCTATACATAATCTTGGAGAGTACCCGTAGAAGATCGGTCAATCGTTACCAACAAGTAGGTTGCAGTGCACTTACCATAATATTGCCGCGTGCGCAGCTGGCCAAGTAGGCAGCGCGCGCGTGGCCTAGCGGTTATCGTACCTGCCTCCCACGTCGAAAAGCCAGGGTTCGATTCCTGGGAGCGACGTGTCTTTTGTTTATTCCTGCATTTTAGTGTTCTGGCAAATTCGAGAATCCTGGTGCTTGTTCGAGGTGCAGAATGTTCTACGCGTCGAACTTTCTGCGCCGATTATTCCAGAAGCTCACTCGTGTACATAAGGGGCTTCGCGTAGCGAGCCAGCAGTCAGTTTCGCCCCAGCGTTCGATCTCTGCTGTTACGCCGACTTCGACGCCCGCGACGCTCTGCTTGTTATCTTCTGTTTCCCTTTTATTTTTTGGGCACAAGTTCGCCCCATTAAACGTTCAGTTTACTCAGTTATTCGTCGCCTCATCACTTGTCATTCGTGACATTTTGGTGGAGGTGCGGGGTATTGCATTCTATGCCCGTAGAACGTACCCCTACGAAAACACGCCAGCCAAGTGACGTGCTCAGCCCCGGGAGGCTACCCTTCGCAGAAGACTGCCAACGCCCGAGCAAGTCGCCGGAACCAAGGCCTACCCCCGGAACTCGGACCCCTGCCGCAGAAACCAAAGAAGAAGACCGCGACGATGACCACTCCACCTGTTGTCGTCCTACCCGTCGCTGCCCGCACGCCCGCGTCCTTCCACGGTGAGCCTTATGAAGACATCGAGGACTGGCTACAACAGTACGAGCGGGTGGCCCAACACAACCGATGGACGGACGAACAGCGCCTGCAGAATCTTTACTTCGCGCTCGAAGGAACGGCCAGGCACTGGTTCGAGAATCGCGAGACTTCGTTGATCTCGTGGACCGCCTGCAAGAATGAGCTGATACGAACATTCGCCAACCAATATCGACGGGAGAGGGCCGAGGACCTTCTTCGCATGAGGACCCAGGGCGCAAACGAGACTATCACCAGTTTCGTCGAGGATGTCCTGCGCCTGGTCGCTCGCGCCGACCCTCAAGCCACCGACGAAAAGAAGCTGCGGATCCTAATGCGAGGTGTCAAGGATGACATCTTCGGTGGTCTAGTCCGCAACCCCCATCCACCGTCGAAGACTTCGTCACGGAGGCCACGAACATGGAACGTGCCCTCCTCGCAAGAGCCAGCCACTACCATCGGCACTCGAGCGTCGCTGCTGCTTCTGCATCGGGCTACGACATCAGCCCTAGCATCCCCGGCCTTCGCGACATCATCCGCGACATCGTCCGGGAGGAGCTTAAGAAGCTTCTGCCGACTGCTGAACGCCCGGCCTCAATCTCCATTGCCGAGGTCGTCCGAGACGAAGTTCAGCGAGCGTTCCTACCAGATGCCCCTGTCACCGTGGCCGCACCCGAAGAACCGACGCTGACCTACGCCGCCATGGCCCGACGACCGCCGCAAGCTCACCGCCAGGTCACGGCACCACCCCGACGTGAACCTCCAGCGCCGCAGTTTTCCCGACGCCAGGAAGATCGGGCGCACGCCCACCCAGAACAAGCAGCGCCACGAAAGACCGACGTGTGGAGGACGGCCGATCGACGCCCTTTGTGCTATCACTGCGGTGAAGCCGGCCACATTTACCGTCGATGCCCCTACAGACAACTGGGGCTCCGCGGGTTCCACCCGAGCGACCCGCGCCCAAGATACGACGAACGCCCTCGCGACATCGAGGAGTACCTCCGACGCTCGCCCTCCCCAGTGTCGTCTCTCCGCCGTGAAGCCCGCTCCCCATCGCCACGACGTTCAGCGTCCCCAGCGCAACGACCCCGCCGAGAGAGCCTGTCTCCCCTGCGTCGCCGGGAAAACTAAGTGCGGCAACGCCTGGAGGTGACGTTGCCGAAAACGACGGAAGCAAACAGCCTCCAAGAACGCCGGAGCGCTCCCACTCTCCCGACGCCCCGCATCGCACCGACGCGCCTGCAACGGTGTCCAACAGCCTAAACGTTGTTATCGACGGCCTCGACGCATCGGCACTCGTGGACACCGGAGCAGACTACTCAGTCTTGAGTGGGAGGCTCTCTCGCCGCCTGCGAAAAGTGACAACGCCGTGGGATGGACCTCAAATTCGAACCGCCGGAGGGCATCTCATCACACCAGTCGGGAGATGCACCGCTCGCGTCAAGATCCACGGTGAGACGTGCCCTGTGAAATTCGTCATTCTACAAGACTGTGCCAGAGACGTCATTCTCGGAATGGACTTTCTGTGTGAATACGGCGCCGTCATCGACCTTGGTGAAAACAGATTGACGCTGCGGACGCCTGTTCCACCTTCAGAGAAACCGCAAACAGCGTCAGCCGCCGTCCGAGTCGCTGCGGACCACGTGAACCTGCCGCCGCGATCAAGTGTTGTCGTACCCGTCGTGACCGATGCAGCTACCTGCGGCGAAGTTGTTCTGGAAGGCAACCTTCAATTGCTCCTGGGAAGAGGAATAGGCGTCGCAAGAGGAGTAGCTGAAGTCCAGGATGGCCGCACTGTGGTCCTCGTGACGAACTTCCGAAATGAAACGCAACACCTTACTAAAGGTGCAGCCGTTGGTCACGTCGAGGAACTTCGGAACTCCGTCGAAATCGCCGCGATTGCTGAAGAATCATCGCCACCTCAGCAAGACACTACGCCGCCAGCGCAGCTTGACATTGACCCCAAGCTTCCAGGCCCGAAACGACGGCAGCTGAGTGACCTCCTCGCCGAATTCAGCGACTGCTTCGCGACGTCATCGAAGGTGCGCCAAACCACCGTTGCGAAGCATCGCATCGTCACCGAGGACGACGTGCTCCCGGTGCACCGATCGCCGTACCGAGTCTCCGTAAAAGAACGGGAGGTCATCCAACAGCAAGTGGAAGAAATGCTGAACGACGACATAATCCAGCCTTCAAGCAGTCCGTGGGCCTCTCCAGTCGTGCTGGTTAGGAAGAAGGACGGAACGCTTAGGTTCTGCGTTGACTACCGGCAGCTGAACGCGGTGACGAAGAAAGACGTCTACCCACTTCCCCGCATCGACGACACTCTAGACCGGCTGCGCCACTCTCGATATTTCTCATCGATGGACCTAAAGAGCGGCTACTGGCAGATCGAAGTCGACGAACGGGACCGAGAGAAGACAGCTTTCGTCACGCCGGATGGCCTGTACGAGTTCAAGGTGATGCCTTTCGGCCTATGCACGGCGCCGGCAACATTCCAGCGTGTCATGGACACAGTACTGGCAGGGCTGAAGTGGCAGAGCTGTCTCGTCTACCTTGACGACGTCGTAGTGTTTTCAAGTGACTTCGACGAGCACTTGCGACGACTCCGAGCTGTTCTCCAAGCCATTCAGACCGCCGGACTCACACTCAAGCCGTCAAAGTGCCGGTTCGCCTATGACGAACTGAAGTTCCTAGGCCACGTGGTTAGTAACAAAGGCGTCCGCCCAGACCCCGAGAAGACTCGCGCCGTCGCGGCATTTCCAGCGCCGACAGACAAGAAGGCCGTGCGAAGATTCCTTGGACTTTGCGCCTACTATCGACGCTTCGTTCGGGATTTCGCTAAAATTTCCGCACCGCTCACAAACCTCACGAAGGACGCCGAGAAGTTCGAATGGGCCGAGGAGCAGCAGCAGGCATTCGACGAGCTGAAGCGACGACTGCAGACTCCTCCTGTTCTTGGACATTTCGATCAAGATGCGGAAACCGAAATTCACACGGACGCAAGTAACGCTGGACTGGGCGCGGTACTGGTTCAAGTGCAAGAGGGCACCGAGCGAGTTATCGCCTACGCAAGTCGGACACTGTCCAAGGCGGAGAAAAATTACTCCACGACTGAGAAAGAATGCCTTGCGGTCGTCTGGGCAATCACGAAGTTTCGTCCTTACTTGTACGGGAGCCCGTTCCGTGTAGTCACGGACCACCACTCGCTCTGCTGGCTTGCGAACCTCAAGGACCCGTCAGGACGCCTCGCTCGATGGAGTCTCCGACTACAAGAGTTCAACATGACAGTGGTCTACAAGTCAGGCCGCAAGCACAGCGACGCCGACTGCCTGTCCAGAGCCCCCGTCGAAACCCCTCCCGGCTGCAGCGACGACAATGACGACGAGTGCTTCCTAGGAGCAGTGAACACCGACGACATGGCACGACGTCAACGGGACGATCCTGAGCTGCGCGCATTAATCGAGCACCTGGAAGGGGGCGGGAGTACCGTGCCACGTGTCTTCTCACGAGTACTGCCGACCTTCGCCATTCGACAAGGTGTACTCTACAAAGAGAACTTCGGGGACAACAACACACCGTGGTTGCTGGTAATCCCGACCGACCTTCGGGAGGAGATCTTCCAAGCATGTCACGACGACCCGACGTCCGGACACCTCGGTTACAGCCGAACACTGGCCCGTATTCGTGAAAAGTATTACTGGCCAAAGCTCCCCAAAGCCGTCCACCTCTACACCCGATCGTGCCACGAGTGCCAGCGACGTAAGAAACCGCCGACGAAGCCGGCAGGTCTCCTGCAGCCGATTGCTCCCCCGACCGCACCGTTCCAGCAGATCGGAATGGATCTACTTGGCCCTTTTCCGCCGTCAACGTCGGGAAACCGCTGGATAATCGTCGCCACAGATTATCTCACGCGGTACGCCGAAACGAAAGCCCTTCCTTCAGGGACTGCTGTGGAAGTCGCCAAGTTTTTCATCGAGTCCATCGTCCTCCGGCACGGCGCTCCCGAAGTTCTGATTACAGATCGCGGATCATCGTTCATGGCACAGATGACCCAAGAAATCCTCCGGCTCAGTCACACCAGCCATCGTCGTACCACTGCGTACCACCCGCAGACCAACGGGCTGACGGAGCGACTCAACAAGACAATCGCCGACATGATCTCTATGTACGTCGACGTAGAGCACAAGACGTGGGACGAGGTGTTGCCCTACGTCACGTTCGCCTACAATACGGCGGTTCAAGAGACCACTGGATTCACACCTTTCCAGCTGGTACATGGTCGCAAGGTAACGACCATGCTGGACGCCATGCTGCCCCATGAGCCATCTGACAATGAGAGCGACGACGCCCAGGCGGTTGCTCAACGGGCCGAAGAAGTCCGCCAGCTCGCCCGACTCATGATTCAAGACCAGCAACGCGTCGACGCGGGCCGCTAGACCCGCGACGTGTACATAGAGGGGCTTCACATGGCGAGCAAGCGTCAGTTTCGCCCCCAGCGTTCGACTCTGCTGTCACGCCGACTTCGACGCCCCGCGACGCTCTGCTTTATTTTGTTTCCCTTTTTATTTTCTTTTTTGGGCACAAGTCCGCCACATTAAACGTTTTGTTTCTCCAGTTGTAGTAATTAAAAAAGTCGGCCACCCGTGAAAATAAAAGACGCGTAGGGCCTACGTGGGCCTGCGGAAAGGACGAGGTCTCACATGACAGTGGTGAGGCGAGGACCGGCGGAGCAAGGGCGGGAACGCCCAGCAGAAGACACGTCAGTCGAGGTCAAGGTTCAAACACTTACTCCGTTTATTCATAGCAAAAGCCGGGGTCAAAGGCCCCGGGGGGGACCGCCTGGAAGCACGGGCCCGATGGGTGAATAGTAGTGCCGTCTGGCTATGGGGATTGCTGTAGCAGTTTGAGGCGCCACCTGGTTGTGGTGAACATAATGAAAAATTGAAATACTACAGCAGTCTTCACTGTTGCCAGCATAACATACCCAATTCACACGGCAGCGGAAAGGTACCTTTAGCTTAGGTCCCTTAGCGGAGGTACCCGTAGTAAACGGCGTTCTTGATCTGATAAATAACAAGCGGATGACTTTATGTTGATCATAGAGTAATATACACAAGGTAAAGAGCGGACACTGCCATAGGCCCCAGCGGCCCAGATAGAAGAGTGACAGGGAGCGCTCCTAGCGGGCGGCATTAAGCATAATCTCATTCCGGTTCCGGTCAAGTTAGTTTCGGTTTCGGTTTGAACGTTTCTGCCCCGGTTCTTCCGGTGCCCTTCTCTCTCTCCTTCCCTCCTCGGTTGGCTCTCGGGAGCTCCGCGACTCCCGAAGCCGCTGCTTTTTTTGTGTGTGTGTTTTTTTCCCTAATGTTCACGCACTTTTATTTTAATTTTTACGATAGAATCCGTGCAAAATGTGCCAAACAATATCTCAACTTACTTCACAAAACAGAGGTGTATTTCTTGTTCCTTTCCTATTGTAAAACATCGAAGTTACACAATCGCCACATGGACTGCTGGCTGGTGAAGCGTTTTGGGGTCAACAACAGTAAGTGGTTCGAAAACCTTTTATTGGACCACATTCATGTATACATGATTTACTTCAGAAGCTCTGTATGTTTTATACGAAACAGATACTCACAAAAGTAAATTAATATAAAGGAGTTCGGCATATCGTACACTTCGTAATAGATTCTTAGCAGAACCAAGTGAACAAAAACTTTCCAGAGAGAACATGCTGAATGATCCATTCGCTTTCACGCCGACTCGGGCACGGGAAGTAAGTGCAGGAATAAATAAGACATCGCTACCATTACCAGTCATAAGAGTATAATAAGAGTCCAAAGCACACAGCGGATAGTACAAATTCCCAATTTTCGGCTAATATAAAAAACGCCATTTTGCATAGCCGCAAACTCACTGCGGGCAAGCTATTACCAAACAGTGATAGCTCTATTCGAAATCTGACAAGATTCAACGTTTCTAAACATTCCCCGAAATTGTTCAGGAAAGAAGTATGGCTTCAGAAAAAGCGGCTAAAAGACTATGGACAGTGGATAGAAAAGTGGATACATTTTCTTTCGAATATTTTGAGCCTCTATACACTATTTTCTATAGAAATTCTGTAGAAAGTGAATAAATATTTTGTTAGGGAGCCGTGATACAGATTTTCTGGAAAAAGGGGAAACAAATCTTTGGAGTGCAAGCAGCACCGCGCAATTAATAAGCGCTTTCTGTTTTTGGTTTGGCAACCGCCTTCGTTAATACACTATTAACAGTTAAACCTGTCTAGTTACTTACCAGCCACTGAAGAGTGCAACCGAACTTTGTGCAAATACCGTTTAAGTAATCGAACATGCAAACACAAGCGTAAACCGGTTAAGTAATCGAACACACAAACAGAACATTTTTAAAAACCTTTGTGGCACTCCTCTGAGCAAAGGCCAAAAACCACCCAGACCCCAAAGTGTGCGATACAAGGCGGCATAGACTCCTCGAAACATGTGCCACACTCTCTATTACTAGGAAGAAAGTGATTTTCTAGTTGCTGAATGAAATCAAAGGCAGCCTGACTGTGATCGATACTACTAAGCTCCCGGAGTAGTTTTCCTGGCACGTGGTCTGGTTCAAGCAGAAGAAAGTACTGGTGAGGCCTGGGCTCAAGTTACCAGACCCCATCGCTATAGCAGCTGAGAACAGCCCGCAGCCGTGGGTTGTCTGTTCAAGCACAAGCTTGATCAAAT